>CM072885.1:34575375-34597875 GCA_037013685.1 Acridotheres tristis | reverse complement strand
TCCTATGTCTCTCTGTTGTGTTTCCAGCAGACACCTGAGGTTTGAAAACACCACAGGGCGATCTGAGGTCATGCAGTATCTACTATGGTGTAAAACTTACTGAATTAAAAAACAATGACTAGGACCCACAGGCAACAAGGTGCTTCAGTCTCCATCTGAATTTAACTATATTTGCTCTTATTTGTGTGGTACCTATGTTGCAGGGGAATGTGAGGTCATCTAGAAATTACTTTTATCACTGAAAAACGTTTGAACAGTGTCTTCTGAAAGAGAGAGAAAAACAATTCTCTCCTTTTTAAGGCAATGCAAGTAATTGTGTGCCTTGAGATTTAAGGTCCTTTCATGAGGTTTGTTTTTCACTTAGTATCTTTTCTCAAACATTTTAAGTGTTGAAAAGAACTTCTGAACTCCATTAAGCTTCAAATTTCATATATTTGCTTCAGAACTGTGACTACGTTTCTGATGCACGTCTTCAGTGATTTTTAATCATGCTTATATTGCCATAATAATTTTCTCCAGATTCTGTATCACTATTATCATAATATTCTGTTTCCTTTGTTGCTCCAAGAAATTGCATTTTGTGCACAATTACACCTACTACATTACTTCATTGTTGGTGTTTTTTGGTTGTCCATACTGGGACCAACACTGTTTAGTATCTTTACCTGTGACACACAGCGGGATTTGTTGGATGCACCCTCAGCAAGTTTGCCAGTAAGATCAAGCTGAGTGGTGGTTGATTTGGTGGAGAGAAGGGATGCTCTCCAGGGGCACCCTGAGAGGTTTGAGGAGTGGGCACACATGAACCTTAGGAAGTTCAGGAAAACCAAGCATGAGATCCTGCACCTGGCTCAGAGCAATCCCCAATACAAAACAGATTGGAGGATAAAGGGTTTGAGAGCAGACCTCCAGGTCCTTCTATGGTGGATAGTGGTGGATGAAAAAATGGACATGAGCTGGAAATGTGCACTTGCCACCCAGAAAGCCAATTGCATCCTGGGCTGCATAAAAAGAAGCGTGCTTAGCAGGTTAGAGAAGTGCTTTGCCTCCCCACCCTGCTCTGCACTCTGCTCTCATGAGGTCCCACCTGGAGTTTGCATTCAGCTCTGGGGTCCCCAGCACAAGACAAACATGGATCTATTAGAGCAGGTCCAGAGAAGGGCCACAAAAACAGTCAGAGCAGTGGAACACCTCTCCTATGAAGAAAGGTTGAGAGAGTTGGAGTTGTTCAGCCTGGAGAAGAGAAGGCTCTGGGGAGACCTTTCAGTATTTAAGGGAGAGTATATGAAAGATGGGGACTTTCCACCAAGGCCTCCAGTGACAGAAAAAGAGAAAACGTTTGTAAACTTGAGGAGGATAGGTTTATATCAGTCATAAGGAAAAAATATTTTACACGAGGATGGTGAGACACTGAAACAGAGTTCCCAGAGAAGTTGTGGATGTCCATCTCTGAAAGTTTTCAAAATCAGGTTGGATGGGGCTTTCATCAATTTAATGAAGAATATCCCTGCTCATGGAAGGGAGGGTGGAGCATCTTTAAATGCCCCTCCCATTCCAAACCATTCCATGATTCATTGCCATGCTTTCGTTTCCATGCTTAAGAAGTTTTGACTACAGAACTTTTTCCCAAATGAGTTCAATTCCTTTAAGGGTGGTGTCCAGGTTGCTTTTATTGTACTTCAGTGGTTGGAGTGCAGCCACTGTATAAACAGAGGATAACAAGAAATAGCTATTAAAAATGCACTACACATTAAGATACTAGTTCCTCTTGTATTGTAATTTTTTTGAGGACTGCATTTTGGCAAGGACAGTTCAAAGATTATTTTGATGACCAGTCTGTGGAAGGATTAATATTTTAAAGGACTAATAAGAGCAATACAAAATTTTCCATTGTTTTAATTGTACTTTCTTACAGATTAACTGTAAATCAAGACTAAAAATCAAGAAGTTCAGTTGTCCACACAAAAATAAATTTCATGTTCTGCCAGAAGCTTAAGAAAGCTTTCTAAGGTTTAGAAAACACTGCCATACAAGCATCTCTTTCTGGAAGTGTAAATACAAGGAATTATGGGCTCCTGAAACTAACATTTCTCTCAACTGTAGAGTTCGTTTTTCAAAATCAAGGGTTGAAAGGCAAAGTTCAGGCACATTGGTTAGAGATGTAAAAGATCTTACATTTATAGTATTTTATATATGTTCTGAGGAAGCAACTATACAAGATGTGTATGAAAACCAAAAAGTCTTTTCCATAAGCAAAAGATTTGAAGATTTGTGTATATGCAGATAGAAATATATTTAAATGTGATTATTTGCAAAATTTTGCACTACTGTTTTGTTTTACAATAGGAGCTGTGCTAAGAATAAATTCCCATGAGAAGCAGAGTACTTAAACATAAATTCTGAATAAATATTTCTGTATTCCATGACTTCTTATTAGAAAATATGCTACTCAAATCCTAAAACATGTCATAGCTTAGTGATTTGTGACCAAAATTTTCTGATCTACTATATAATTGGAATTTGTATTTTAGGAAAGTTTAATATAATTTCTTGATGAACTAATAGTGTTTAGAACTAGTCAATACTTTTTATTAATTACAATGAAGATAGAATGATAAACATTGTTATTAACTTCACAGATGTCAACAACTTGAGAAAACCCTGTTAGAAGATTAGGAAAAAAACTATTACATGATGAAGGGCTGAAAAACGGATGTCTTATAGAAAGAGGAGCTGGTCAGATGCTGGAGTTAAAAATTCGTAGAGACAGTGAAGCACTGAACCAGGTTGCTGGGGGAGGCTTAGAGTCCCCATCATTTTGTGCCTTTCCCAAATCATCCTTGGAGTTAGACACACATCTGTGAGAAGTATGTTAAGTCCCTGATAACTCTTTGGGATAATAAAGGGACAATGGAAACATCTCTTAGCAAGTACAATTATGACACCATGTCCAAATGTCCTCATCAAGATGCCTGTCTCCTTTGAATACATGCTGGCAAAATATACCTCTACCTGAGCTTAGGGTGACAATGCAATGTCACAAACAGAAAGCAAGGAGATGAATGCAGCAGCAGCAGCAGCAGCAAAAAAAACCAAAAAAAACCCAAAAAAAACAAAAAAAAAACCAACCAAAAAAAAAGGGCTATGCTAAATTAGTTCAAAGAACTTTTTGGTAAACATAAACAAATGAACATCCTCATTTCCAAGGATTACCTTCTTTACAGTTGATGGATCTAGAATTATAAAGAAGACTTTGCCTGTACCCCAGCAATTTCAAAATAATACTCTCTGTGAGAGATGCTTTTAATATAAAAGGATTCTAATATCTTGCAAATCTGCCTACTCATCTCAATACATTGCTTTTCCTTTGCTCATAGATTGCAGAACATGAAGTTCCTCTTTGTCTGTGTCCGCCTCAAACATTCACTCTTGTGCTTTACAGCTTTACATGAAGATTTTCCCTCGTACCTTGCAACTAACTGGCAAATTACAACTGCATAGTGTATCCTTAAAGAAATCACCATTTATAACATTTAGCTGGAATAACTGCCAGGAGACAGGTAACAGTTGCTGGACACTCACAAAGGCCTTATGGAGAGTGTAGGCTTTTAGAGAAAACCTTTGTGATCTCAGAGGAAAAAGAAAGATAACAGGACAGGCAGCTGAGGGATAAATATATACTAGGAAGGAATGTGTAAAGTAACTTCCAAATATTTAGGGATGAAGCCAAATTCCCAAAGCCTGCAATAACTCATCTGATACAAGATGAACTTGTCTTCTGAATTTTGCAGAAGCCTGATCTTGCCTTGAGAAAATAGGTTTAATATGACAGTTACTAAAATCCTGCTAAAATCTAGACAACAGCAACAAAACAAGTGTTAAATTCAATTTCTAAACATTAGAACGTGTGCTGTTGCTGACAAGAAAACAAACAGATCATTGTTGCCCATATCCACCAAAAATCTTTAATGTTCTGCTAAAATCATTTAAGAAAAAGTGCTGTGGGACATCATTACAGAGAGATTGAGTCTTGCAGGCAGTTAAGTCAATGTAATGACTGGCAGGGAAAATACTTAGCTTTTGGCTTTGTATTGAAGTGGTGGTAGATGTTGAGAGAGAAGCTGCTTAGGTCAATGTGCTTACTGTGAGCAGTGTAGCCAAGAATATGATTTGCAACAAGTCATGTAATTGTTTGAAGCTCTTTTGGTGCCTTTTTATTCCACTAAAGGGTTGTAATAATTAGTCTAAAATCATGAAAGTATAATCTTTTCCGGGGTTGCAGCTGAAAGTATTTTGTATTGCTATGGTGACTTAGGCACCTAGTAACACTAGAGAGTTTTTAACTTTGGTATTCAATGGCACAAAGGGCAATAAATTACATCATATCTTGAAATCCCTCCCAAGCTTATTTTGTACTAGACTTTAATTTTGATACTATTGACTCACCAGCATTTCTATGACTTCACATAGAAATGTATAAAGATGATGAATTCTCTAAAACTTAGATGAAGGAAGTTTTCCCAGGGGAATCTTTGGGACGGAAAAATTTCTATGCCTTATGTGCCATGGCAACCTACATTGATTTTCTTTTAAGTTTATGTTTGTCCATTGAACAAATAAAGATGCTTAAGAGTTAAAAAAAATTAAACCAAATTTTTAGTGAACTAAATAATTAGGTACCTCTCAAGCAACTACTTCCCAAACCAAGTGATGTTCCATTTAATCCATTCTTCCTCATAATTCTGTAGACAGCCTTAAGCCCACAAACAATACATCTTCAAAACCAGTTGGTTAGTCAGCAGATACTCCTTCAGCTGTACTATCTATTCATTATCTTTATTTCGTTACAATTACTGTGCTTCAGTACACAAAAAGAAAAAAACAGAACACCATATTTTTGTAACACAGTATCTTTTATAGAACTTCACATTTCCAGTGAAACTTTTCACATCAGACACCTGCATTTTTTAATTTATGTTTTTGCTAATTACCAACAGGTGCCCTCAATTCTTTTATATAGTGGGTATCCTGAACTACAAGTGCAATTTTGATTCAGCTACACAAAGTGTTCCAGTAAATGCTGGGAGAAGTTCCACTAAACTGCAGAAGTTTGAAAATATTTGCGTCCAAGCCAACAAGGTGAGCTACTAAGCTAAAATAATACTGTGGCAAATCTAATTATTTGTGTATGTTTTCATAATTTCATATGTGAAAAAGATTTAAATTTTTGTTTTATCTGAAGCATTTTTGCTTTCTAACAACTTCTGTGCATTAAGTATTTTCGAAGTTTAACCTGTTGAAATATATTATATACAATTTCTATTGCTGTGGTTTTTTTCCTAGGAGAGGTGAACTAGTATTTCCTCAGGAAGAGCTATATTACCTCTTGTCAATATAGCTATAGATCTGTAGGATATCCCACAGCAATTTTCAAAGAAAAGCTTTCTTTTCCATTCCACTACTTGAGATTTAGAATTTTTATATTTATGCTTTGCTAGACAAATGGAGACAAATCCTCAAATCCTATAGTATTTTCATGTCATCTAATCCTCACTCAGTCTTTCTACAATTTTATGCTATTATAAACAGTTTATTATTTTTTTCTAAGTAGAAGTGAACTGTTTATTGATGTGAATATGTACAGCCACATAGGGAGATACTAATCCAAATACTGAGAAAGGGAAGAAAGTATTAGACGAGTAATTAAATACAAATTCAGTAAGGCTATAACCTTCACAGGATCCATTATTATTTTTCCTTGAAGATCACGAAAAACTTTCCCCATGTATTTATCACATATACTGAAATGATGAAGAAGTGGCATTATTTCTAGATAAAATAATGCCTATATGCAAATCTCTGAAAGGAAGGAAGATCCTGTTGTCACATATCCTTCTCAGGAAGCTCAGGATGTGCTACCTCATTTTACTAAGGAGAGAGTGAAGCTACAATATCCTGGTGGAAGACCAGAAATATGATTCCTATAAAAACTCTACTCTTCAGTGGGGGTGTTTATGGGTGTGCTTTGTCAGCCTGCCACTTTCAAATTACACCATTACACCCTGGGCCCTTCAAGACCCATTTTGAGAAAAAAATTGGAAGTAACAGCCTTCTATTTTCTGAGATGCAACACTGAAGCACTAAATATATCTTTGAAATAGATTTATTTTCATATTTATCGTTTTATCTATCACCAAGGATTTCAAGTCTACCATGGTGGAGTTGGGATTTGCATTGACTTGGCAATGGAAAACAGAGGCAACAAACAGTCCTAGCTGGCAGGCACTGCTGCAGATGCTGACAGGAGATAAAAGTGCACAGGAATAGTTAATTAGGCCACTAAAGTTTGTCTTTAGTTCATTGCTAGAGGAGATGGCATAAGATGGAATTAATCATCGGTGGTCACAAAGCACCTCTGGCACATCAAGGTAGGAGCAAGTATGAATGAGTTTGTGTAATTCAATTATTGCTTTTACAACCTCTAAACTAGACTTTCCTATTTATAACATCTGTTGATAAAATTTTAGTAGTCAGAGTAGAAGCAGCTAGTGTCCTTCATGCCCTCCCTTTAATTACACTAGAATAAAAGGGAGGTGAGCCCCTTGGGGCAGGGGTGAAGAAAAATAAAAATCAGAAACCCCACAACTACTGATTGCACAAAACTGGTCTTTCAAGCAGAACTTTTCTTTTGAAATAAATTTTTAAAAAAAGATGTAAACTCAGTTATTGCTGTTTCTAAGATCCATCTCTTCTGCAAGCACCTGGTATGACTTTACTAGCATCTGTAAAACAAAATCCAGAGCATCTTTCTCCTTAAGCCTGATTGCTGAAATTGCTACATTGCTTCTGCCACTCTCTCAGTGGTTCTATTTGAAAGAAAACACACTCTAGGATCACTGGATAATGCAGGTTAAGGGCTCTAGAATATCTATAGGCGAACCCACTGCTTAAGGAAGGTCACAACAGATTGCTTGGGATTTAACACAACCAGGTTTGGAAAACCTTGGAGGATATGGACTATACAACTTGCTTGCCAACAGCCCCATCCACTGCTTAACTGCCCACATGAGGAAAGAGGATATATATCCGTTTGTATATATTTCATATACATATATATATATATATATATATATATATACCCATTTCAGACTGAATATATATCTTTATATCCAGTCTGAAACTCTCATTTTAACTTATGCCCTCTGTCTCTCATTCTACCACCACAGTAAAGATTCTGGTTCCATCTTCTTGCTTATCTTCCTGTAGGTATGGAGAGCCAGGTCCCCTCAAAGCCCCCTCTTCTCCAGGCTAATCTAGTTCAGCTCACTCTGGCTCTCCCCAGAGGGCAACTGCTTCTGACCATGTGGGTAGACTTTTGTTGAATTACCCCAGTTTATTGCTGTAATTCTTAAATTTGAGGTGCCAAAACCGGACTGAGATGAGGATTTTCATTCCTCAGAGCAGGGCATGACATGTCATAGTTCCTCTTGGCCAAGTCCTTCAGCCCATACAGCTCCTCTGAATGGCCATCTTACCCTTATGCATATTGACTGTTCCCCTGGCTTGATATCCTATGAAAACCTAATGACAAAGAAGTCCATCCTGCAGGACATCATGTAAGACACAAACCAGACAGGTCCCAGCATATTCTGGGACAGCACATTCCAGGAGAAATCAGAGAATACCCAGGTATTACAAATGTAAGACCAGAGTAAAAGTCAAGAACAATTGATAACTGGATGTGAAGATCTAGCATGAATACAGCAGAGGAAAGCTACTCTATATGAGTGTCTATGTACATCTAATATCAGAGGGGAGTGGGACAGCAGGACGATACTCATTATTACCTGAAAATCTGAACTAAGAGAACACATAGTGCTATTTTAAGGAGAAGAATATGCCACAAGCTATATAGGGTGTCTGGAAAGAAAATACTAAGAGGGCTGTTTAATGAAGAAAAAGCAAAAAGAAAAAAAAAAGGGGTGATTTTATCTATACCTTTTGGGCTTTAGGGGAATATAGATAGCAGAAAATATTAAGACATTACACTTATATTAGCAGGAAAAATATAACCCAAGTATTTTTAAAAAACAGTTACAAACTTATTCGTTAACAGGGCATATCCAATTAGTCCTGACAAAACTGAGAAAATATTTCTTGCTTGTATTTGCATGGATGAAACTGTTCTAGATTTCAACATGAGTGATTTTGCTACTTTATAGACTAGTAAGAGTACAAAAAGTTTCAAAGACCTAATAAAAAAATTTCAGATCTGGGAGAGCTCCTTGTCTTATTTAGAAAAAATAAATTAAAAAAAAAAAAAAAGAGAAAACAAAGATTAAAATACTTTGAGAAACTGAAATTGAGAAATGGGACTGTAAGAAGTTACAAGAAATACCAGATGGAGATTAGGAATGATTCAGAATGACTGAAGGCAGAATAAGAAATGAGGGAAAGCCAAAGACATGAAGACAAAGAGTTTCCTTGGATGAACTCCAGATCTCATTTAAATCAATGGTAAAATTCCCCTTGACTTCATTAGGACCATAATTTCACTTCTGAAGTTTATTCACAGAAGATATAAGTAAAATACATAATGCATCTGACAGAACGCTTGGGGAGAAGGGGGAATAATCAAAGGTGAAACACATATTTTTCTACCAGATGAATGAGATGAAATAGCAAGTATATGTAAGACCAGTAATTTTACTTGCTCTATGAGCTTTCTAAGAATAATGCTGCAGTAAACAAGGAGAATAGATGGGTGTATTTAAATTTGCAAATTCCTGTGAGAAAGTTCCAAAAATCTAACTCATACTAGAACTAGATACAAAGATTTGTCAGTAATGAAAGTAATTAAATGAAGAATAAAAGATTATATCACAACATTGAGGTAGGTTAACAGCAAGAAGTCTCTAAGACCCTACATTTGATTTCTATTTTGAATAGAATTATGAATAGCCCTGAAGATAAACAGAGATAACATGATCTATACAGATTACTTACATGTAAAGTTAACTATGAAAAAACCCCAAAGCTGACAATTCATGGCAAAATCAATTCACTGCTGAGACATAAAAGAAAGAAAATAAACTACCCATAGATATCCATGTATAACCGCTTCGGAAATATATTATAATTCCTTTAATGGTGCTTCTGCTTGAGGAGTCAAACCCCAGTATGTTAGACTAACGAGGAGAGAATAATGACAATGACAATTATATAAAACATGTTTATGTATTTGTAAGTAACCATCACTTCAACTTCTATATTCAATGTACTTGACTACCCTTTAGCTATTACCCAGTCATCCCAAAAACATATAGAGGAATCCAGGAAAGAACAACAGAAGTGACCTATGGCATGGGAAACATACCTGTGGGAAATTTGGAATTGATTTAATTTAGCTGCCTCTGAAATCAACACAGGAGTAGAGACTTGGAGATATGAGTAACAGTGAGACACTAAAAATATGGAAACATGGAAAGCATAGGAAAAAAAGGACGTGTTCACCTTTGCCTTACTCATACTTAAGGGTCACCCAATTTAATATGGCAGATTTATAATAATTTTATCATTATAGTTATCACACTATTAATTTATTATAAAGTAAAAAGGAATAATGCCACTGCGAAAGAGAAGTTTCTAAAATATGTTACACAGTTAATGAGCTCTGTTTTTCACAATTATTATATATTTAAAACCTATTAAAAATATTAAGTATTCAATAATTCCAAGATGCCATCAATCATTACAGGAAAAATATTTTAACACATATTGACCTTCCCAGCAGAAGCCAACTAGCCATTAATTCATGGACACTAGGAGCAAACCTCTCATTTTTCCTTTCTATAGCTTCTGCACTTCCCAACTCAGGGATGACTTTTCTGTTTATCTACAAAATATACAAATAGATTTGATCCTGAAGAGGCTGGTGTTGGTGCTTGGTGCTTCCTGCCCCATCAGTTTGGTTGATATACAAATATCAACTATCTCTCTTCAAATTAGGGACAGTTAAAACACAGTTTCTTTTCAAAGGAAGGTTTGAAAACGGCCATTGGTGGCATACCAAAATTTAAAGGAAAATATGCAGAACAAGTTCTTGAAAAATTTCAGCTTTATAGTAAGGAGTCTGAGTGGAAAAAAATGTTGAAAATAATGAAAAAAAAACCCCAACAATCAAGCATATTCTTTTCTTCCTTTTAGCTTACTACAAAGAAATGAGCATTGTATAGAAAAATTTCTAGAGTATAAATCAACAGATTTATTTTGACAATTTCATTTTCCTTTAACAAAATAAAATATTTTGTTGATTAAAAATGGGCAGTGGAAACACACAGAAGGCTTATTTTAAATAGTATTAAACTTACCATTAAATTGAGCAGGTCTGGGTGTTTTGTCTATTGTTTGGGGTTCTCTTTTTAAATTATTATTATTATTTTTAAACTTGGCAAGAAAACACAAAGACTATTAAATATGGATACACTATTTGCACTAATATATTAAATTTTGAACGTAGACAAAGACATTATCTTTCTGTAAAACTGGCATATTAAGAATACACTTTCTTTAAATATCAAATGAGGCTTAAAGCTCACCTACAATTAGCCCTTCTTACAGGATCAAAATTATTAAGAATCAAGTTCTGACTAAGAAGATGACATTAACATAGATTTTCTGATTCTAGCAACTCTTACTAAAATTCCCATCCTTGACATTTGCTTGCTCCCTTTGGTGTCTAAATAAATGAATTTTCTCTGTGATAGAACCACAAAAAGGTAGAAACTTGACTAGAAATTAGCTTAGGGCACAGGCCTCTAAAGTGTTTCAACCCATCAACTGCACCCAGTTCAAACGTCTAAAGCTAACATGCTAAACAAAGGAAAGTATTAGGGAGAAAGAGCACAGAAGTTTTTAAGGCAAAATTTCAAAGCAAAACGACACAGTACTAGAGATTTCAGTGTGAATATTTTTAGGGTTATTGAAGAACCATAAAAAATAGCAAGCCCAGAAACAACAAAGTTCAAGACAAAAGGCTGTGGATATGGCATGCTCTGTAGTGTCTAATGGTTGGGAAGTTTTAAAATTGTACCAGTGACACAGAAACTTATCAGCAACAATTAAGTACCTCAGTGTTATTTGTGGGTTAGATAAATATTCTTTATGCAAAATCTGGAAAGCTATTCAGTGATACAGGAAAAGCTGAGGGAGAATTTGGACTGTGCTATATGTAGGGTTTGTACACTTTAATATAAATATATGCTATATGAAATTGTTTTTCTATTTCTGCTAAAACTTTTACATCAATAAAACTCTTGGGAAACATAGAGCTGATCAGATAAATAGTATGGAACAACTCCCTCGAGGAAGTTGACAGCTCCTCCAAATTTAGTGTCATTGTCAAACTCACTTAGTATCCCTTCCTGTCCTGCATCCAAGTCATTGATGAGGATGATGAAGAGCACAGGGCCAAGGATGGAGCCCTGTGGAACCCCAATAGTGACAGGTCCCCAGTCTGGTGTCACCCCATTCCCTGTAACCCTTTGTGCCTGACTCATGAGCCAGTTGCTCACCCATTGCATAAAATGTTTATCCACCTGAATGCTGGATACTTTGTCCAGACGGATCCTGCAAGAGACAATATTTAAAAACCTTACTGAACAGCAAAAAGATCACACCTGCTGGCCTTCCTAGATCAGCTAGGTGGGTTATCTTGTCATAGAAGGAAATCGGATTTGACAGCCTGACCTTCCCACTCATGAAGCTGTGCTGGACATGACCAATGACTGTGTAATCCTCCTTTTTTTCTCAATACTTTCCAGAATAAGGTATTCTATGATTTTGCCAGACATTAAATTGAGACCAACAGGCCTGTAGTTTCCAGGGTCCTCCTTCTTGCCTGTCTTGGAAATTGGGACAACATTCACCAGTTTCCAGTCAGCTGGGACCTCTCTGGATTCCCAAGACTGCTGGCCCAGTGGACTAGCTTGGTCTGCTAGAACAAGCCTGGAGAAAGGCCAGCTCTTCAGTTGTGGTTTTTTTGCTGAATAGCTCATGGTAGTAGCATTTAACAAGTAGAACCACACATCACACTCAACACAGAAAAATGGGTCAAACTGACCTGTTAAAGCCTTTCTGCACTACCCTTGCTGACATTTCTCATAGTAGCTGAATTTTATGTTCACTATATATTTCTCTGTGAGGCCAACTTTCAATTTGATATTAAAAATAAGAGTAGTTAAAAGTATTTAGCAATGATAGCTGTTCCAAATTACAAAAGAAATGGATATGGACAATTCAGCTACCTTTATAAAACATGGCATACAGGAAAAAGCCCCTACTTTTTCTAGATTTGTGATATGGATCAAAAGAAATAGGGTTAGAAGAGACTTCAAGAGATCATAAAGTCTCTTAATTTCCTTTCCCTACCCCAAAGTAGGATCATTTATACATAAATCACTTTTGACCACTTTAATTTACCCTTAAAAGCTTCTAGTATCAGTGGCTCCTAAGACTTTCTGTGCTGGTACATATATTAGCACTTTATTATCCTAAAGTCAGAAAGATGGGGATTTTTTTCTAGTGTCTATCCTAACTGTTTTTGCCAAAATACCAATCAATTATTTCTTGTCCCATTCCAATGGACAAGTTCTTTCCCATCTTATCTGCACCATGTTCTAAAGGCTGTCATCATTTCCCACCTAGTTCCTCCCTTCTCAAAAACACCTGGCATTTTTAGTCTTTCCCCAGTCTTCAGAAAAGACTAATCAGAAGAACTGAGTGAAAGAGAACTTATGTACAACATTCCTGTTAAGTATGCTCTCAACAACCACATACCTTTGTCAGCACACATTTGTCACCAGCTTCTAGCATTAAGAAAGACTGTGCATCCAGTCATTCTTTTTCTGAACATTTCACCAAACTTTTAACATATGAATATTAATCATGCCTCCCATTTTTATACTACTGCAGATTTACTGTTTAGATGTGAAGAGCAACATGTCAGATGAGTATGCTATATCTGTATAATTTCTGCAAGGAAACACAAATACAGTCTGCCTGCAGACTGAACTTTTTAGGAAATATCTGAGACATCACAGAGCCTAGATTAACATATCCTGCCTCTTAACCACATAGTTTGGCCTCTGCTTAACACAGACTTCAGCTTCACAGGGCAGTGTATTCCTGCTGAATGAAACATATACAGTGCAATACAATTGTCATTAATAATCTGTATATATCTAGATATAAAATGAAAATATAAATGGTTTAAATTATACTTTCAGTAGCTCCAGATAGATACAAACACATTATTATTATTCCTCTCATAATGCTATGAATTAAAGGACATGCATATAACAGAACACTACTTGATGGGTGCTCATCTCATGGTATGTCACTGCCATCAGGGCTTTATGGGGTTTATGTTCCTATAGCACAGGCAATGGCAACCAGCTTTGTGTCAAACTCTTCTCTAAAAGAAGTGATGCTATTCTACAGGGGGCAGAAGTGTAAGTAATATACACTTTCTATTCAAACTGCATCTTAAGGTCCTTCTCAAAACCCAAGTAATTAAATTACTACCTAAAGACTGCAAGAGTTTGGGGCAGGGATTTGACAAACCTTTTTGTTTTGCCTTTGTACAGCACTTTCCACAACAGGGCCCCAAATCCATCCATAACAGTTTAGCTGAATATAGCTGAAATAAGCTTTTTTCCCCACAGGAACATTATATACAAGCACATCTGGAATTCTTCAAAAACCTGTTAATACCTACCCACATAACTAAATCCAAACTGACTCTTTTTATGGAATGGCTTGTAGATACATGAAGAAAATGGACAGTCTGCTCTATCATAAAGAGTCTGTTTGGTCTACTAAATAAAGATTCAAAGCTCACAGTATGCTCTCTAGAATACATTTGAGAAACATGAGGAAGAGTAAAAAAGACTCAGTATACTAAAACACATATCAGCAAAACTAAATTGGAATATATTTAGTCTGGAAATTGGAATATGGCTTTTAATCATCAAAGGAATGAAGTTTCACAATGTCTTTCAAATCTGTGGACTATGATAATTTTAGGAGAGGAATTGTAATTTATGGTTGACCACAACATGACTCTGACCTCCTGTGTTCTCAGAGCAAGAGGAGATAAAAGCTCAGAGATCATTTTTTTCAGCTACGATGTCTGATAATGCCAAATTTGCAAGGAATGAAGAAAAGGAGGTAAAACATGAAGAGAAATAAAAACCAATTTTGGGGGAAGTCCCTAATTACACAGACTACTACTATCATAGCATAATAGTGCATCAAATAAACATATCCCCATATCCATCTCAATCAGAAGCTTATTAAAGTCTTTGAAAAGCATCTGTGGAGTGGTCAGAATCATAAGAAGATTCTGCAACATCATTAAATCCTTATTAATGGGTACAGTGGAATAATGAACTTGGTAAAATCTTGGTATAGGAGGGAGACTACTGGATATGTTCAGCCTAATTTAAGGTAGTCTGTCAATGTTGTTGCTTATTCAGAGAAAACCACCAGAATACTTGCATTTATAACTCTAACAGAAGTTACACCAGGATTGTACCCCACATGTGCATTCCCAGCATTGATCTAAATCAAAGGCTTTTGCTAGATGCAACTGCACTTCGCCAGAAGATTGGGAACTTTGTTTTCCACGTGGACTTTACCAGGTATAATCACGTCTTTAGCCATCTTGAAATTTAGTTACTTTACCATGTCCTATACATGGGGTTTCACACGAGACGAAGTCTTTCTATAAAGTCTTCAAAAAAACCAACCTTCAATTGGAATTTTTAGTCTTTTAAAATGTGTAAAGTGCAAAGTTTACTATGAATTCTAAAGATTAAACAATAGTCAAATAATACTTTCTCAGCATAATGGAATGTTTGGATTTATGGATGATAATTTAAACTACTGGTATAAGTGTTATCAATTGGATATAATTGTAATTTTTAAATTGACTTTTTATGTGATAAGTAATTTTGAAGACACATTTTGGACACATGTATTAAGGAAACAGTATTTAGAGAGTCCACTTTCAAAAATTTTGGCTTATAATATTACAGTTACGTAAAAAACAAATGCAATCATCAATAGTGGATAAAATTTTTCACTGTCTGTGCAGTTTTAGAAATAAACTTTAACAGCACTGTCATCTCAGCTTTTGCATTGTGCAAAGAAAGGACTCTCTTATGAACCAATTTTAGGAGTTAGACAACCACATTGCAGAGAGATTTAGTTGTACAATGTCAAACAAATTTTTAACATCTGCAACAACACTTAAGATGCTGCCTTTTCTTATTCTTTTATGTGAAAAGCAAAAGTATCTTATCCATAGACTGAGAATTCATGATAGCAGTACCAAGAAGTTTTCAGCAAGACAGCTTCCAAAAACTCTGTGAAATCCCACAGGAGCCCACCAACCTCTACAAGCCATGCTATGGGGATCTGACTCTTTTCAGCTGAAGGCACTGTATCTCTGTAGTGATCTTTTTGTTAAGAGCATTGGGAATGTACTCTAGAAGTGCAACAACTGGGGCTGGAATACTGTAAAAAAGAAATAGCAACTTCTGATCAAAAGTAAGACAGGTAACATTTTAGAAACTAGAGACGAAATGATAAAGAACTGGACCATCAGTGCTGGAAAATAAATAAATTGATGAACAGAAGGAAACGTAGAGCACAAATGGACTGAAAAGTAAAGTAATGTAAAATAAAATTTTAAAAATAAGAATATAAATATTTAGGGAAACATTCAAGTGAAAAGTTGTTTCAATTGAAATGATGAAAAATAATATTAATCAAATCATCATTGCTTATTTTTCCATTAGTGTCCACAGGTAAATGGGTCTGTACAAAGCCAAAATTATTTCACTGCATATTCTCACAATAGAACTTCTTTCAATAGGAATATGCTCAGACAAAAGCCATAACCTTTAAGATCCCATTTCCTAGCTGTTCCTCTCTTCATATAAAAATAAAAGTCAATTGTTGTCACAAAGTCTCTTTGCCCATTATCATCCTTATGTTAGATTTATGAATAAAAATCTGTGAAATTAAATTATACAGGCATTAAAATATCATGTGATTAGGTGAAACGTTTTTGATGAACAAGGATACCCAGAAATACTGCAATTGCTACCACATTCATCTGCTCAATTACATGCTTCTCACCTATTTAATAATGCTTGTTACATCCCTGTTAATTGATGTGTTTCGTGAGTTTATTTTCTTATACACTACGTCAAGTCTTATACAATGAACAAGAGACTTGGATCATAGCAGTCTCCTAGAACAGAACAAGCCTCCAAGGTAAATGCAAAGAGATCATGAAATGGGACAATGAAATGATAACAAAAAAAAAAAAAAAAAAAAGAAGAAGGAAAGACAGGGGATTGGAACATTATGAAGTTAAAGAAACAAGGGAATGAAAGGGATTAAAACTGGAATGATAGGTAACCTACTGTAAGTGGTGTGAAAGCTTAACAGTGGGGGACTGGAATAATCAGATATGGGAACGACCTGACAATGGAATGCTTTCAAACTGAAGCACCTCAAAAGTAAATGATCTTAGAGCAGAATAATCATATTTGCCTCTGGGAATAAAATTTAAAGATAAAAAAGTTTGAAAAAAAGAAAAAACAAGTTTGATGATTATGCAGATAGAACTGCAGAGAGAAATGATCCAGTCAGGGCAAGAGTGAGAAAAGGTAAAGGAGTAGGGTTGGGAACGACAGGAGAATAAAAAAAACGGTGACTGAAACCATAGACGCTTGGAACTCACTTTTTCCACACAAAATCGAAGACGAAGGACTACACTGGATTACGTTTGTTGTTTTTTTTTTTCTTTTTTCTTTTTTTTTTTTTTGACTCTTACTCTTGCTCATTTGGACAAAAGTTGTCCTTTCTCATAACAACCTACCACAACATTTTCTAGAAACAGCTTTAAAGATCATGGAATATATGTGTGTGTGTGTCTTGACATTTGCCTTACACAATTCCCGTCTTAGGGAGCACAGCACGACAATATCTGAACTTAAAAACTCATATAGGAGATGATGTATGAACGCCCTTTTTGAGAAGCAACTCTAAAGCCTTATTTCCTGTTTTCACTTTCTAAAAATGCTGTCAACAACTAAAATTCTAGAAATCAGAATGGCATTAACTCCAGGATTCTGGATATGTTGTTAGGAACTAGATTATTTCGGTAAGTCAGTTAAGAATGATTTTATTGCATTGTCTTCATTCTACACTCTCACAGAGTGAGCAGGGACACAATCATGATGACAAGCCCCTTCCTCAAATTCTCACCAGAGGGGTATCTGTTTACCCTACCACCTTTTCTAACACCTTCCACTCCTTATTTAATGAGCTGCAGTGAGTTTTAATAGACTGATATAATTGCCCCATTGTTTTCTATGGTAAGACTACATTTTCTCAGTCTGCCATTTTCCTTGTTTTCTCATGACTGATTTCTTTCAGTTTCCTCAACTGCTATGAAGAGCTTTGCAGATTAAAATCATACCTTCTTCTCCCCAGGATTAGACAATGAAGTAAAGTGGCATTTTGCATGATGCATTTGCCATGACCATGGGGACAAGTAATGTGCTAAGTATTCTGGTGATAAAGCACCCGTGTCTGTGCCAGTTGTAATAATCACTGAAGTGCAACCAGTCTAGAAAAAATGCAGACACAAACACCAGAAAAATAGCTGAACTTGATTTCCATCCCTTATTTGCCATCCCCAAAAGTGAGAACTCTCCAATGTATAATACAGACAGGAAAAGTAGTAGCACAAAGTTGATTTCATTATGATCCTGATGTTCATTTAAAATTATAAATTTATTATTTCTGAAAGAACTGATCTTCAAATCCCACCAAAGCTCTTCAGTAGTATGCTGTCTATTACATACAGGTTAAAAAGAAGTTGCATTTTCAGAAGTGCATGAATTGTCATTATTGTTCCTAAACATCATCTCAGGTTTCATCCAATGCTGTTGCTTCTACAGGAATAATAAAAGTTTTCTCCGATGTTTCCCACAACCCAGCTTTAACTGCACTTGTTTGGATTTGTTTTCTTTAGTTCAGAATTCTGCATTTATACTCCAAAGGTGTGTACTGTGGAACTTACAGTTACATCCATGTACAATTGTTATGCAAGATTAGCAGCACCTAGTTTTACATAAATTAGGAATCTTTGTGCATAAAATATCTTCAGTTTTGTCTGCCACTTTGAAACCTGTTGCTTATCAGCTCTAACTCACAATAAGTTCAGAGAAGTAGTCCATGTTGAAATAATGAAAGAAGAAACAGTCTTAAGCATTGACTTAAAATACGATCGCCTGATATTGACTGCTGACAACTGATCTTAGCAGAAATTCAAATTTTGAACACAACATATATGCCCACAATCAGTAACACATTTTCTCAGTGAAGACTTATGTCAAGGAAGCACTCAGCACCCACATACCAGGGATCAGATTTGAAGGCCAGTCAAAGACAAAACTTGGATTTAATACTGCTGAAATACAGAAAGAACATCTAGGACTTAAGATTCCAGTCATATGCTGCATCCTGGATCATGGAAATGCCACCTTTCATCAGATAGAGAAAGGAAAGTGGGAGGCATGCAGCATAAAATTTCTGATGTTTTGTGTAATAATTAATATAAGAGTTACCCTAGCTATCAGGCCATGGTTGTACTGATCACTGACAACTTACTGTGGTATTTTTAAGTATTCAAAAAGCATAAGAAATGGAGTAGATTATATTTCATTATCTGAGGCCAAAATTTTGGAGGTTTTAAAGTGCTCTAAATACACTGACTGGGACTCATTGCACTTAACAAGCATTTAAGTGTGATACAGTTACTTGAAGTTATAGACCTCCTGTCTCTCTCTAGTCAATGAACAGAGACTATTTTCTAAGTAAGTTGATTTGCCTGCCTATGTTAAGATACCTGGTCACAGATGAGTAAATTAATGACTCTAACTGCTCTTACTACTCAGTTTCTCAAAACCAGATGTGAAGTACTAGGTTCATATCCAAGAACTGAAACGATTTCCCACTTTCCAACACTCAATAGCTAAGGCACTACAATAACAGAAATCAATGTCTCTGATAATGTTCCAGTGCTCAATCACAGATATACTGACTTCTTCACACACACAAAATACGCTAAAAAACATTAATATGAATCATCCCAAAATAAGACATTTTTATCATAAAAAGACAGTCAGTACAATTTTAACAACCAAATGCTCAACTAAGATGCTTGACTTTGGCATTGTCACTGGGACTCTTTTCGTATTTCCTGCTGAAATAACAAATGCCTCTCTCTGGAAGTTTGTCTAGAATCTGAACTCTGCACCTTCCCAATTTAATGCTCTGATCTCTAACTTGTGCACAACACCCTGCCTCTTTCCCTAATACTTTGCTCTAGTGTTCCTGCACATGTGCCACCTACAAGATGGAAGGCAACATTGCTCAGCATATTCCTGCTGTTGTGGCTAGTGCATTTTCCTGGGAATCAGGAGATGAAGATTTAATCTACTTGGATATTAATAGAGCCTCCAAATTCATAGGTGAGTGTAGTAATTATCACACCTCAAGAGCCCTTCTCTAGGGGAGAAACACCCACACTTCCTGGGTGAACCTTCTCAGGAGACTAAAAGTAAGTAGGTGCTTGTGCCAGTTATATACCTTTTTTTTTACTGGTTCATTAACTATTTTTCAGTTAAAAAAAAGAAAAAAGATTATGTTATCTGTGTAGGCAATGCAAAATTTAAATTGTGTCTTTGTTGTTTGCCATATTCCTCACTTGTTTTACTTCTGTTTTGCTCTACCTATATTATTTTCTCCTTTTCTTATGTAATGGTCTTTAACAAAAATGAGGGTCCCTGACCAATGTGGTCATGGAGGCAAGGAAGAGGTCTCTTCTCTTCCTTGGTCTTCTGCCTCCCATGCAAGCCTCTCCCTGCCCTGGCCTTTCCTTGCAGATTGCATTCATTCCCTTTTTCCCCTGCCAATAAAAGGAAAAAATGTCGTGAGTGGGCATCCAGCTTTCGTCTTTTGTCTGATGGCTCATGGTCTCACAGAAGCCCAGAATTCTTGCACCAAGTTTGCTGCAAGGGATGAATGTGCATAGATTTTTTCTCCAATGGTGTCTCAGGGCATTTACATTCTGTTGCTTCAGTCTATCAAGAACTGAGCAACGTGTCCTCACAAGTTTCAAAGGAGTCAACATAGCAAGTCCTGAAAATGCCTATTCTGACAAATGACACATCATAAAAATGAGAGAGGAAGGCTGAATCTTGCGTTAGGGTGTAACTTAAGGTATCTGCCTTTGTTATAGGCAAGAATTACTTCAATATGCGCTATTTTAACTATAAACACAGCTATAAATGTAGCCATATCTACATAATCATATGCACAGATATCACAGTTTATCCAGAAGAATGGCAGACAGAACATAGGATATGTAAACAGTTCTGCCTAACACTTACAAAACAACTTTAATAGCAAGTGTCATTCGTTTCTGTAAAGTAGCTGTTTTTTACACACATGATCTAACTCTTGTTTGCTCTTTAAAGTTTTATTGTCTTGGCATTTTATACAGGAAGAGAGCATTAGCATACTCAGGAGAACTGCTAAAAGTAAAAGGCCTCAAGCTACCCACTGCATGGTTGATAGCATAAAGCTTGGGATATAAAAACTTTTGTCTGATTGCTCACTTTACTTGTTTTAGAGTAGTGTTACTCTCAAGAGCATATATTCATGTTCTTTCTACTTCAAGTTTTATTACTTCTTTTGTATTATTTAATACATCTAAAGACACTTCCAAAAGACAAATTTTTCCATTTTGAAAAAGTAATGGTTTGGAACCTGATACAATACATGAATGTTCACAGTGTTTTATTTTCAAAGGCAAGTAGAATAAATGTGCAATAAAACAATTAAATGCATGACAATAAACATTTCTGTGTGATCACAGATATGTTAACGTGCCAAACAAAAGAAGAAAAAAATCAGTAAAATATTTTCCCTAAAAAAAGGTCAGATCAAAATGGATTCTTAACACATCAGAGCATAAGAAAAAAAGGGAGTCTGGTCTCAATTACTGTTACTGTTAAATATCCTACTCTAGCAATTAAAATGAACATTTAAAATGTGAAAGAGAAAATGGAATGAAAAAAGGCAAATGAGATCAGCTGTTTAAAACATAAAAAAGAGATACCATAATTTTAGATACACTTAAGAAAACCAACCTACAGTAAACTTAAAACTAAGTCTACTTACATATCAGACTGCTAATTATTATATAAATAACCTGGGAAACAATACCTCCAAGATACATGTTTTACTATTTAGTAAACAAGAAACTGCCATGTTTGACACCACTGATTAAGGCCAGGCATTTCTAAAGCTTCAGACACATTTCTGAAATCCACAATACATCAATTTTTAATACTTCCACTCTCTCAGCTCCATTAAAAAGATGGTAGGGGAAAGAATTTAGAGTAATTAATGATATAGTTAGCTGCTAAATATTAATAGGAATCGTAGTCTTGCATAAAATATAACATATAAACCTTGCCAATACAGACGCACCAGTAATTAAACTTGAATACGTAATTACACTGATTTATATGACAGGCAAAAAGTTACACTTTACTGGCTTCTATGTAAACTGTGGGCAACAGTTAAACTTTGAATTTTATGGTTTATATAAACGGGCAATATCTCTACTACAGTTCATAAATGGTTTAGAGAGACATAGTTAAAATTACAACTAATTCCAGTATGAACATTCTGACTATGCTTACAAACCAGGCTCTGAAAATGACCACAGAGATCAGCCTCCCATAACGTTCAGAGCTTGCAAGCAAATTGATGAAGTTTAAAAATAAAAAAAAAAATTAAAAAAACCTTATAGTAATCTTACTACAAAGTAAATGAAGACTCATCTATTTAAATGTTTTAATATAAATGTTTAGTTTCAAATATATAGCTCCAGATGTTTCACTTACCACCTTTCAAAGCTCTTTTGAGTAATACTGTGTCTTAGACTAAGGCATTTTTCCATGAAAGAAAGCTGACTGCACTTACATGTGAGGCTGAGGAGAGCAGCCTGGACTGCTATTTCCATTACTGTCAATGTGATCCAGCGAACCATTGAGATCTTCATGGACTGCCTGCAGTAAGCCACTGGATGCGTTATTTATCAGGCCTGGGTTACTTAGCAATGGTAAACTACTCTCTGCCAGTGCAGCCTACCAAAATGGAAAGTAAAACCAAAATTATTAGTCCATACATATACATAGCACTCATACATGTATGAACATTTAGAAATATACACACAGAGAACAGCTCGTTTTGAGTAGTAGCTGAGGTGGTCAGAAGGATTTTGTGCATTTCCAGTTATTTTCACATTGTGAATATAACAGCATTTCTACTTCTGGTTTACTC
>CM072885.1:34560375-34565375 GCA_037013685.1 Acridotheres tristis | reverse complement strand
TTCATTTTATTGCCGTATTTTTCATCACACTCATTGTTTTCCAACTGTCACTAAATTGTTCATTTTCTTAGCCTGCTACATTCGTAGACCTATTTACTGTTTATAAAGCAATATGCACTTACAGGTTTTGGAGATGGCTTGGGCTCCGAGGGTCGCATGTGCAAGTGGGTCATCATTGCTTGAAGACGTTCGCGTTCTTTAGAAAGCTGTTAAGAAAGAGTGGGATCAGAAGCATTTTAGAAATGACTGATACAGCTATTTCAGTGCAGTGATACATCTTATCATTGAGCTTGTCTTGGTGTGATGATTCCTGCATATAAAAGTCTGCGTCAGTAGAAACTTATCTAAGAGGAAATGCAACTTTGGCCACAGAAAGAAAGAAAGGAAGAAAGAAAAAAAGCAACAAAAACTTTTATAGCCTTTCATATGTTAAAAGGTCAGAGAAAACAAATAGCACTTCATCTTTTTGTCAATAAGAGAATTGAGGTCACAGTTGCCTCGACAGTAACAAGTTACTACGACCATAAATTAGAAGGCCCATAGTGTCTCTTTAAAGTCCTGTGGACACTGTTAGCAATGGACTAGTGCCAACAGCTGTGAGGGGGTGAAGGGTCCTCAAAGCACAGTGCCTGCCAGGATTGACTACACACTTCATCCTTTCCCACTGAGGTCCAGTTAGTGCCCCCTGCAATCTGCCATCATCAATCTAATTCAATAGAGTGACAGAGCCCAGGCAGTGTGAAACACTGAACTCTGCCATCAAGTCGGCATCGACACTGCACTGGGTCTCATTACAACTGATGGACCCTACTTCACTAGCAGTCAGACAAAGAAAAAAATGGCATAATTGGTCACACGGCAAGCTAAATCTTCACTTCAACTGTTAGATTACAGCCTAGCCTTTGTAAATGGTAAACAGCTCCTATGAAGCCCTTACGCTGCTTTAAAAACATCATGTTACTTAAATCTCTACTTTTTCCTAACTGATACCATTTTCGGATAATATACCATGTAAATATTTGAAGTTTCAGATTCAAACAAGGTACCAAATTAAAAGTAAAGAATGAAACAGGAGGAAGTGCTTCCAATATGCAACTTGTTGATAAAAATAGCAGAATATAAAAGAGAAAAATGTATTTTACAACATGAAAATATTTTTTCTTTTTTCACGAACTGGCATACAAGAAGAAATGTTCAAAATTTTACTCTAGTGATTTGGCTATAGCTACCTACAACATAATTTCAACATTAATTGCAATAAGAATTAAAATTGGTATTTAATACTACCATTTTCCAGAGAATTCTTGCTCATACACCTGTAGACTGAGACGGGACAAAGGAAAACAACTCGTAAGTAATTTTAAGAGATAACTATCTTTAGTATTACAGGTATTTAATTTGATGTGTGCATCTTCAATTAAAGAACATTTGAGGCAAGGGATGAGAAGATTTCTTCTTCATATTATATGTAGCTTCACACTATGTGTGTGACATTGTAGTGACATAGTATTTGCCATGACATAAAGTGTTAACAAACGTAACAAACAAATTAAGCTAATACTATTGTGTAAATGATATAAAAGAAATAGCAGCTTTTCCTGGGTTTAAAAATCATTCATTCTAAAGGAAATGACAATAAATTAGGTGATTGTATGCTCCTCTCATTGTTTTGGATTTCCAGCATTAAAGTAAAAAAGACCCAAAAGAGCCTTGGCTCAAAAAAGAGTAAGTATTCCTACATGAAAGAGAACTGTGAGACAATTTTCCAAAAAGGCAAGAAAGCTGAGAGTTGTTATCCTTCTTTCTCTACATATGGCAAGGAACAGGGACAAAAATCTTAGTTCCTTGCTGCATCCCTTGAGCTCCTCAGAGCAGTCCCAAGAGGGCATGGGACTGCTGAGACATGCCTCTCCCATGACTGCTGCGTGTGCAGCAGGAGACAGCGGGGTGCAAGTGTCCTGCACGGTCACCCCTGAGGCTCGTGCCCAACCTCAGCAGCCTGGAAAGTGCAGTCACAACTCCGGGAGACCCCAGGGGTACTCCTCACTCCCTGCATGGGCAGAAGGGAGCATTCGCATACGTGCAGTGACCTCTAATGGCTACAGCACGCACAGGGCACTGCAAGCCTGGGTCCGAGACACGGCACTCCCTGGGGACCTCCCCGAGTGGGTCTGACATTACATCTTCTTCCTTGCACAAAAAGGCCCCCGCTATCGGGCTGGGAGTCATTTTGAGTGGAGATATGTTCTGCTACTTTTATCCCGCAGAACAGCACAGACAAGCACTGGGTCAGAAGGGGAAGAAGGAAGAGGGGTCCTGACCCAGTATTTTAAAAAGTGAAGATGGCTTGGATCCAGTCTTTGCTCCAGGGACTGCATTTTTCATTCGTGTTGAATGACATTAGAGTCTTAGTTCAAGCAAAATACTGTAGACAATCTTGATGTTAGATAATTATTGCATAATTTATAATGTGAAAAATCTTTAAGTAAAAAAGCCTCACTTGTTCATGAATATCAACAAATTTAATGAAAGAAACTTATGTCTTTAAGCTAGAGTCACTAAGGCAAGTGTTTTCAATTTAGTTTAGGTTAACAGTAAATAAGTAATAGGGTAATGCAGCCATATAACAAACCTGTATTTCTAACTGCTGAACCACTTGCATTTGCACCCGACACTGAGCAGTGCTTCTGTCATCCAATGCATGTTCATTGTTAAGGTGCCTAGAGAAGGAAGTAAGACAGTGTTAAGATGAAGAAAATATCTCTGTAAGTCCATTTTTCTCTCTTGCACATATGGCTTCCATTAGTTCCAATGGGAGTTGTACAGAAAGACCTAGTCAGAGCATGCCATACAGACAACAATACTAAATAACAAAACTGATTATTTCATATAGTTCTACAAAATTTCCCAGTGAGGACTGTGAGAAACCCAGTTTCTATCTCCCAGGTCACATATGCCATCTCAGGGCCATGGTAACCAGTTATGAATAGTTGTTAGAATGACTGAACTAATTTCCACTCTGTTGCTGATGTAGATGAAGATAATCACCTTACAAGTGAGTCTCCAAAAGGTATCATTGCTTTTAAGCTGCTTGAGCTACTGAGAATTAATGTAGACTTTTTTAAGATTTGTCTATCTGCTCTTTAACCATTAAGCAAGAAGCAAACATCCAGTACCCCTCCCCAACAACAGAGCTGTAGGGGAATAGCCAAATTTCAATGCAGTTTCTAGAAGTAGATTGAAGATGATGGAAGTGATTGCCCCCTCCCAGAATGAAGAAGTGTGTGAGGGAAAGGCAGGGGAAGGACCAGCTATGCACCTTATTAACACAGCAAACCTTCGGGAATGGTTCAGGCTACACATGTGAGCTTAGCAAAACAAAAACACACTGCATCAGGGAAAGAGGACCTCATTGAACAGCTGCCTGAAACTGAAGTTCAGCCCAGACCCAAGTGGCTGTCCCCCAGACATTTCAATTGAGCATAAATTTATTAAGATCAATTAATAATGTTTTTGGGGTTTTTTTTTAAGGATAATGTGTTCATTTCCTTCTCTCTCTCTTCCAGGATCAAAGAAGTCCCTTTTGGAGCTTTAATAGTAGGGTTTCTGCTCCATGGAGAAGAAAACATAAGGATCAGGTTAAAGAAGAAATGGGAGCAACGGAGTTCTGCCTTTGAATGAGGATTTACTGGCTATTTCCATTGTAGGCACGAGGGGTAAGCTTTACAAGGACTACAGTCACAGATGGTCTCACAGTTACAAGAACTAAGTTATCTACACCATGGAGAAAATGTATCTTCTCCTTTTTTCTTTCTAGCAGAATTCATCAGAGAACTGTGCAGTCATTTGATTGTTAGTCTATGGAGAAAACGTATTTGTCAGAAATAGTGGAAAAATAGAGTGACCGTATCACTTCTACTAACATTTGTGTCTTTTAAATCATGGCATCACAGGTTTAGGCCCCTATGATAGAATTTTCAAGTGAGCAAAATGTTCTGCTATTCTTGAAACAGGCATGGCTGAGGAAGAGATTTTGTTCATTCTTTTAATATAAAATTCTTTAAGAATATACATGTAACTTGCTTGGTGGTTTATGCTAAGTTCAAGTATCACCAAGGACACATTTCCTTTATGTGAGTCATAAAACCTCTAATTTATTTATTTTCAAAGGAACTGACTTCATCCCTCCCATTGATGCAAAAACGAATAATCAGTTTAAAAAGCAGGTAATTGCTTAGAACATACCATTCACTTGTTTTCCGAAATTTTGATTCAGAAGAATTTTACTCCCTCAATTACACAGGCATGATAGTGCATGGCCTGTTAATGTAATGGTTTAATATTTTCAGTTAATTGGGTACAAAATTGCCAGAAAACGGTCTGAAGACAGATTTTTCCTCTGCATCATTACCACTATCACCAGTACACACCAGTACACTGTGCTTCCAGGTGCACATATGCTCACGTGTGCGTGCTCACAGGTACGTGTGGTTAACATGAGAGAAAGCAAGCACACAGCTATAAAAGATCTCCCAGCCCAAGTTTGAGGCTACTGCACTCATGATTATTTATTAGTTATTACAACACCATATGTTTGCATAACACCTTACAAAATAGATACAGACATAGTCCTTGCCCTGAGGAACTTTAAATGTAACAGCAGTAGGCAGTGTGGGAGAAGGAAGTCCAGTGTAATGTAATTTCAATATGATTACACGGTAACTTGGGAGTATGTTGCAAGTTTCTTGAGAGTTAACACAGTAATCTTCAGAAACTGGCGAGATACACACTTTTTTTTATACCATACTTTTACTGTGCATTTTGCTGTGCATTTTGGAGAAAAGATACTTATGGAAACAGTAAGAGTGTGAAAATTGTTTTAAGAATTATTTTTTTCTGATCTTTCTTGCCTGTGAAGTAGGCTTGCTTTATTTATCATGCAAGTACAGGCAATATAGTGAAAGAAAAACTAGGTCTAATACATTTTTAAAAACCTCTAA
>CM072885.1:34547875-34555375 GCA_037013685.1 Acridotheres tristis | reverse complement strand
GGTACAATATACTTGCATTAACTCTCATTAACACAGGTATCATATTGTTTCAAGTCAGAGAACCTGAAACACCGCAACAAAGATTAGACTAAGAGCAAAGCCTTGAAAACTACAGCCATTAGTCCTGTCATCCCCTATAAAGTTAATGGGTTGGAAAAATGGTCAATCTTTGGACTAAAAGTTGATATTTAATTGAAAGAAAATGTTTTTTAATTGTAATGGAGATTTTGCATTAGCGTGAACATGAAAAGGTACTAAAAAATCTAATGCAAGGTTGTGTATTGATTTCCATCTTAACACTAGTGAAAAATGAAGGAAAATTTCTATTTGAGAAACAAACTCTCCTATTCAGCATCATGACTTCTTATTTGTTTTAAGGGCACAGTAAATAGACTTGAATGAAAAGCAGAAATAACAAAATATTCTCGGACAGCTTCTGCTGATGTACAGGACAAAAAGCCATGACACTGCTGTAAACCCTGATTGCTTCTGCACCAGAATTATCAAGACGTTATGTGTCACTTTCACATTTTCCAGGGTTATTTGGTTCAGGAAAGCAAGAGCATCTGTAAACCTGGCACTACACTGCCTTAATCAAAATGGTTTTACTGATCATGGATTATAACAAGCGACCTGACATAATGGATGTGCAAAGTCTGCCCAAAGAATTAGCATCACTATAGGCTAGATGGATGGATGTATTCAGGAAACGTAGTTTTTCTTGAAAAGGAAAATGCTTCAGCTAAATGAGTTTAAATTCTTATTATTAATAATACTTAGAACACTACATTGAATTTGGGAGATTTCATTTTCCTTTTAATACAAACTTATGTAAATCATGTTCTTTTAAATCCTATACAGTTTTCTTTAATAACAAGCCATTGTTTTGACAATCCACTTAATGCACTAATAAACAAAAATTTGTCAGGAGTGATACCTACATACAATTTGCAAGTCAGTGTAAGTTACTTAATTTAAAACTGAAAGACGGAGAAAGCAGTGCAAATACTTTATGAATAGTATTGCTATAATTCTATTATAAAAGTTATTGTAATACTGAGCGGTTATGGTCTGCTGTTAAGGTGCTTCTGTTATATACCCCGTAGTTTGCCATTTGTAAACACATCTTTTTGATGTTTCTGCCAACATCCTGGCAACAAAGCAGTGCAATTTCAAATGAGCTAATTAACTTAATTGTTGATGAAGCATGAAACAGTTCATTCACCCTGTTAGCTGCACCATGACAACATAAGAGTCTCAGTCCCTGAAGTTACTCATCTATATAAGCCTATCTGTAGCTTTCCATTAAGATCTATTGCATGCCAAATGAGTATGGCTCTTCTAACAAAGACCAGTCCATAATGTACATAGGTAGCAAATCAGTGCTGTTGTTGAAAATTCAAATGAAGGCAGAAATATTAATAAATACCTTGAAATAAATAAAAAGGAAAAATTGCAGAAACCCATTGCAGTTTGAAGCTGCAGATGAAAAGGAAAAGCTGGGTCACTTATTTCCTAAATGCTCTGATATAGAAAATAGCCAGCTAAACTGAATGCTGAAAAAGCAATGACATCACTTTTCAGTCCTGAAAGGTGCAAACCCACCTGTACACTGTGGGTTTTTTCCTATGTATCTTGTGCAAACGCAAGAATAAAAGCAAAAATAGATTAGCATGTGAGAGTTAAATGGCCATGCTTAGGCCTTTGTACTTTTTTATTTATACTAAACACAGTAATTCCCACTTCACACAAACTGTCAGAATTTAAAATGTGCTTTTTCATACTCCTACTATCCAATATAAAATCTAAAGCATCTCTTCAAATTTTCTGAGGCTCCATTTCAGTAAAGGATAATAAGAGGATTAAACACTGTGCTATTGAAAGGCCTGCAAAAGTGTTCAACATGAAAGAAAGGATAACAATTTGACCCTCTGCCGATAGCCTCGATTATCCAGTTGCTTGAAATACACACAAAAAAAAATCTCTGATATGGTTTACAGTAAAACTTTGTTTGCCGTCTTTCACTTTCCCTTGCCTTGAACAATTTTGTACCAATGAATAAAAATCCACCTACTTTAAAAATTGTCCAAAATCTTCACAAACGCTTTCACAGCCAGGCCATTTGCAAACTCCATGACCATAGAGAGTATGGGAGGCCCCAGTCTCCTCATGTGACGAGCTGTAGCAAAAGAATAAGGCATCAGATTCATCTCAAAAGCCATAATCGTTGGAGGCTGCTAGCGCCTGTCAGGTTACGATCAGTGACAAACAGGTCAAAACAGGTCAATTTAGCTCAGAGCAGTCAGAAAAATTTAATCGTTCTATTGAATAGTTCAACTGCCAAGGCTAGATGATGTTCCAATTAGAGAAGAAATAGAGCCAAAGATGACTGTTAATAAAGGATGAAAAAATAAGATGACTGTATAATACCATATGCTAATTATGCCATATGACCTTGGTGTAACATTTACCTATAAATAAAAAATACACTCAGAACTGATCAATTCTGAGTATAAATATTGAAGACTGACAGTCAGACATTCTGAATATTGTGAAAGTTCAAAAAACATTTGAATTTTCTGCTCAATGTGTATAAAAATAAAGTTACTTCCATTAAAAAATATTTTTGTTCATAAATATTGCTTTCATGAACTATGTGGCTTCATTAAAATCCCTAGCTGTATTCCATGCCTTTTTCTGGAACCCCTGAAATTGTTTTATCCATGATGAGTTATCAAAGAAATTCAGGGAATTATTCCGTGGATGTGGCTGACATCCTGAAGCCAAGAACCATTCTGCGAGATAGAACTGCAAAGGTAATACTTACTAAAAACAGTATTATAAAGGTGTTCAGATTTTTAAATAATACAAAATAATGACACTTAAATCAGTCTCATAAGTATTAAAATAATTAAATGGGAAATTTATTTGAAAATAAAATTACTTGCCATTTAGGTTATATAGATACAGTTAAATTTCATCTTATATTGAGATGATCTATATTTCACTAAACGTTAGTTTATTGGTATAATTTATTTACTGGTAAGTGTTTCAGATACTACATACTCTTGTATTTATTCCATTACTCGAAATTAAGGAACAGTAAATAATATCTGTCAATGTGTCTGAAAAGTGTTTTCAACTTCATCCATATAGTAGAATTCCACTGTATTACACGAATAATATTGAAAATTTGTATGAAGTATGTCAACTTCATTACTGTCATGCATAAAAGACAGAAAATTTAGTGGTTCTTTTCACAAGAATAAAACAACATAAGAGCTGCTTTTATATAGTGTTTTGAAGCACTTTTAACATAGAACCGTTGCACTGAATTACAGCCTTGATAACTCATATAGATGTACTTTGTCAATGAAACCAGAAGTGTGATTCAAGAGTAAGGGCCTGACTGCCAGGTGTGTTAAACTTGGATGAAACTATGCACCTAGAAAAGTGCCCATAAATGTGCATTTACACCCCTACACCAGCCCACTTGACTCTGTGATTTCTAATTTTTACCCATAAGTTTATGAGATATAAAAGCACATGCAGGTAATTTCGTTGTGTCTGCACAGACATCATAACTGAAAATTATGCCCTATTGATAAACAATTCTGGAAAATCATATCTTCCATGATCTCTTAAGTAACCTCTATTAAGTGCTGGTTTTTTATTGGAAATCATGTGACTTAAGATGTTACACAACCGCTTCACGTCAAATGACAAGCACAGTGGAAATCTCATCAGAATTACCTGTCTCGCCTTGCATTTAGAACTGAAGACTGTCCATTCACTATGGAATGATGAGTTATTGGTGGTGATGCTTTGGAAGTGGTGGAGGAGGTAGTAGAGGAGGAATTGTTAGTAGTGAGGTCTAGCCCTCCATGTTTAATGCCATTGTCTTCCATACTGTGAACTCCAGTCACTTCTTTCCATAACTGCTGAATCTCAGCAGGACTTAAGCCGGCTATAAAATGAAAGAGAGCCCCACTAATATAACAAAATAAAGAGTTTCATATAATGAGCTCAGTGTTATTAATGGATTAATGCCAACAATAAAGCTGATGCTGTTTTACCAGCACAATCAACATGTAGTAAAACATAAATTCATAAATTCATAAATCCATAAATTCATAAACATAAAACAAAAAAGAGCTTAAACTTGCTCTCTATTCCTCTCACAGCCCGGAAACTTGTAGTTTCCAGGATTTATCTTAGGTCACAAAAAGCAATGTCTTGTTGAATGTATTCATACATATGTGTTAGGGTTGTCTGGCTGAAGTTTGCATGAAGTCATGGAAACCTACAGTTCAGTATGCTTCTCCCTGAAGTAAGGACTACAAAACACAGGCAAGAGAAGGGCTGTGAGAATTCTTTTATCTTCCCACTGAACATGCAGCTAAGATAGGAAACCAGATTTTGAAAGATGAAGAGTTCATCAGAAATATATACACCTTCTGTCACTGCCAGACCTTATAAGTTTGACATATCACTTTTGAAGAATACTAGATTAAATGCAGAAAAGAATGTGAAGCACAGAGATCTTGTGACTTCAACGCCAGGTTCTTCAGCCTGACATGGTTAGTTCCAGAGATATTTAAAAATCTGTCTTCTGTATTTCATCTCAACAATCAAAATTAGGTAACGTATGGTCATGGTATCTTGAACTGCTGGAATGCAAAATATTAAAAATATTGATGCTGTTTGAATCAAAATATTGTGCTAATTTATTTATTTATTTATTTATTTTAATGAAAGAGCTCTAGAAAGCATCTGTTCATTCAAAATTTTCATTGAGCATTTTTTTTTTTGGTTAATAAGATAAGGTAGAAAGATGAAAAGAGTTTTTTTACTGTTTGGCAAATCTATTTATTAGATAATGCTTTATTTTGAGAACATATAAACTCAGACTACTAAAAGAGATTCAACAAGAAATTATGAAAAACACAGGAAGTTCCTCAATACTTCTCAGTAGCTATCTTACCATGAAGTAGTCAAAGCTATTACAATTAGATTAATAGTTATTTACAGAAATATTAATTTCTGGAAGAAGTATGGAAATAAAATGGGTGGAGGTATTGGTTTGTTTGGTTTTTTTTTTAATTATGAAAGCAGCTCATTTTTAGACTACTGCTTTGAGGCCTGCTTCTTTACCTTAGATACCAACAATATTGGCAAACTCAGCTAAGGAAAAAGTGAAAAAGAATTGATTGCAAGTCCTAAAATTGGAGTTTATATCATATTTGTGCAGCAAAAATCTAGGTTTTAAGGAAGCAAGCAAAGAAGCCAGGCTCTAATTTACTGCATTAGAGAGATGGGTAACAGGAGTGATGGTAATACTGGCTGTAATTGTTTAATGAAGGTAAGTAATTACTGCTGAGTTCATGAGGTATGTTCCAGCAACACTGCAAAAACCCCACTTATAGTGTTGTAAATAACAGTTACCTGTAAATGTAATCACAAATCAAAATGAAATAATGTATTCATTTAGGTGGCATGATATACAAAGTACATTATTTACTTCAAAGTCTTCCTCCCACTGTTGAAAAAAATAAACTAACTGTATCGATAAAAAACCAAACCCAAGAATAAAACTATCAGTTCAGGTAATCAGATATCGTGTCTTCTAGTGAGAGGAATTTAATTTGAGATGATCAAACGCTGGGTCCCGTGTGAGCTGCCCCACGAGCCGAGGGAATGCAGGAGGGCTGGGAGCAGCTGCAGCAGTGCTGTCTCCCATGGGAGGGATGTCCTGCCCATCTGGGCATCTGCTGGGCAGCCCCTTCTGCTGCACATGCAGCTGTGCCTCCAGGCTGCCCACCTCACCTACGGCTGGTTTTACAGCAGAAAGAAATTTCTCTCTAGGCTCGGGCTGGTTAATTTTATCACTTCTTCAGAGGACCCTGAAAGGCTGCCTTTTAGGATAAAAGGATTACGGGCAGGCACTTAAAAAGCAAAAAGTTAACAAGCGGATTTGTAATTAATTGTAAATTATGGCAATTCTGTGGTTTCTGTGTCAAAAAAAGTCCAACTCCTTTTTTTACTAGAGGCTTGTGAAATGGCTGACAGACATTTCAGTCTGGATGTAAAAATAGGGTAAGTTTTAAAGTTTCATAGGCTGTGACAACCCTGAAAATATCCTCCCCACAATATATTAAAGGGGAAAGGATCAAAAAGAGGACCAAGAGTGGAATAAAAATTATGGACTATAATAAAAAGGCCAAATACTGATTTCTCATGAAACTTACAAGCACCAAGAATTTGGGGATTTTAATATTACTTTCATGCCTCTTTTAACCTCTATCTACTCTATTTTTATGTTTCAATGAATATTTAATAAAAACAACAATTAAAAAAAAAATCCGTGCAAATTTCCTTTTTTCCTTTTCCAACATGGACTAATCAAGACATGGGGTTTTGGTGTTTTTTTGTTTGTTTGTTTATTTTGTTTGGGTTTTTTTACTGCTGTGATTTGCAGTTCTTTGCATTTAACTAGCATCAATGCAGCAATACATGGAAGTAACTCACAGAAAATCACTGGTTTTGGATACAGCACAGTGAAGACCTGGTCACAAAATAGATGCTAAAACACCTATTACATCTTACTTGTGATACCTGACCATCAAGAAAACATGGGAAACATTCCTGTTTTTTAAAGGCAGAAGCTATACTTGAAGAAAATACTGTTTATATATGCAAACCTCACAGCTGTACTTGTAAGATATATCTTTTCACACTATCAAATATAAACCCTTTTGCCAATAATAATTTGTGCTTTACAGTACTCTTTATGACCAATAACTTTTAAACAGAAATCCCTTGTGCTATTTTCTAGCCACCCATGTAACTGAGCAAACTGGATGGATGCACATAAAATACTTTTAGACATGTAAATCCTTCTGCATAACTATCCTACATCTCTCACAGAACAGTAGAATCTGAAAACCATACTTTTACCACATCTAGTGTCTATTACCTTAATTCAATTCTGAAGGTTTAATTTAAAAATAGAAGAAATAAATACTTGTATGTAATTCATTATTATGAAAAAACATCAAGGCAAAAACAAGAGATAACTTTACTTCAAAAATAACAGTCAATATATATATTAACTGTGAAATTTTCTAATTTCTTATTTATTATCAATCTTTTTTTACAAGTATATAGTTGGACTTACTCTTTGAGTAAAAGAAAGGTCTTAAAAAGAACTGTTTACTCCTAAGACCTATTAAAAAGGTTTTCTTTCTCTGTTTTAATACTAGAAGTAGATGAATGAGTGTTGCATTAAAATAATGAATATCAATGCAATTGGGTAGGAGTGCTGAGGGAAATCGATGGCGATAGCTTAATGTGAGAGAAAACCTGAGGAATTCCTCTAGCAACAGATGGCATAAGAGGAGAATGCAAAAGGTAAAGCAGTTTAGAGGGAAGCTGTGTGTCATGCTTTTTTTGATTCTGGTCCAAACCAATGACACAAAAGAAGCCAGCATTACAGGTCTC
>CM072885.1:34540375-34542875 GCA_037013685.1 Acridotheres tristis | reverse complement strand
ACAGCAAGGACTCCCACCTCAGTCACCTGGTCACTGCAGAGAGAATCGTGTTCTCAGCACTCCTAACTGAAAACTGAAAGTTGGGAAGCCTTGGCATTAGATTATTAGTTTCCCACTTAACTCTAAGAATGCATTTTTGAGTAGGTGCTGTTTTGGACATGGCTTTATTTTCCACTTGTTATACAGTGAGATCAAGTGTCGGCAAATGCATGAACACCTACGTACACACGTTCCCAGGAACATATGTGTGAGTTGGAAAGACACAGCAAGTATGTTTCATTGTGTACGTAGGAGAGAAAAGTCCTGTGAAAGAACCTGGGCTATGTGTGGATCACTGTGGCAGGCACACAATGTGAGGCCATTGCTCCAGCTACTCAGGACGTGCTCAAACAGCTGTCAGCAAGCCAGGCTTCCCACCCATGAAAAAGCAGCCACTCGCTTGTCTAGCAAAATTCAAATGTTTGTTCTGCATGTAATAGCAAGCTGGCATATAAATACTGCTTTGTGAGATGTTGTGGGACATTCCAGTCTTCTGTAAATCAGCAAAAATAATATTATTATTATTAATAAATTAAATCATGAGCCAATTTTAGGAGGAAAAACTCTTCTAATGTTTCTATTACTTGAATCTATCCCGAAAGACTTTGTATAAATGAAACAGAGGAAAAAAGAAACACAAGTCCGCTGAAATTTACTATTAGGAGAAATTACCTCATATAATATTACACAGAATACCAGTTTTCACACAATTCATCACAGCATAAACTATGGTCTTAAAACACTAACTAATTAAGAGTCTGAAAGTAAACATACCAGCCTCTACTAAAAGGTCTGATAATCCATTGGCAAACATCAAATGAATTTTAAGAATAAAAATACTGAAGGCTTTACTTTAAAACACAAATGGAAAAGACAAACCAGATTTCCATTCAGAAAATTGTGGGGAGGAATTTAAGCTCATCTATCCCTGTACTCCTTCTGTTATCAAAAGAATAAAAAAATCCTGAGCAAAGTATATCTGATTTAGTTTAGGGATTTATTTTAACATGGAACTAAGCCCACACTGTGAATGCGCCTCTCTCTCCATGGAGTGCAGACTCACTTTGAGTAGACACCTAAATTTCAAATTATTAATTCTGGTTGTTACACTTGGTAACATCTAGTTTTGTAGTATTGGAAACACTACATATCTATACAATTTCTTTAAATTTTAAATTTAGCAACCACTAAAGACAAGACCAACAGGTTTTTACAACTTTGTGATGCACGAGCAAAGAATAAAATTCACTGACTAGAGTCACTATTCAATTCCCTCTGAAGTCACCAAGAATTTCCTTTGTTTACTTGAGATCTGAATTTTTCTTCTTGTAACAATTTTATCTCAGTGATGCTATTCAACTACCACAGGTCACACAGATATGAGAAGGCAGAGACGAAGATGGATGCTTATGCAATTAAACTATTACCTTTAACCTTTAAACCCTGCAAGAACTTTCCTTACATTTACATGCTTACTATTATAATTTGTACCAAAATATGAATGTTTTGATCTAAACTGTATGAAAATCTACCTAACTCTGTAACTGGCACTGATTTGTTCTTACTCTGTGCTAAAGACTCCAGCCTGTAAGACATTTAGCAAGACTCATAGTATCACAAGAATCCTCTATTCCTCAGTCTGAAATACAGATTGCCTTGTATACCACCAGGTATATTTTTGTTTAGCTTTTGTAGTATCTGCACTGAATCTCCCTAACTGTGTACATGCTCTTATACATGGAGACACATCTGCTTTGCCATGTATTCTAGCACCTTTTCTGACAAAATTTGTTTTTCTTGTAATTTTCAACAGTTCAACTGTATAAGCTAGAGAACTAATATACCTGTTTTTTAGGATGATAGACAGAAGCATGAAAAAAACTAGCAGACAAGATCATTAGTAAAAATAGATCTTTGTAGATAATATTGCCTTTATAATAATTTTATGCAAAGATACATATGTGTGTATCATATCTGATACATATAATCTTTCCCACAGATAAAGGACTAGGCATTTTGAAAACTGCTTGAAATTTACATTAGCAGAATGCATTAAGCAAAGAGATTTCTCTAATTGTCATTAGGTAATATAAATTGGTACATTTCACAGGCTTCATTGATACACCAGACTGTACTTTATTTCTTACTGGCATAGTGCTACTGTGCTATCTGGGTTGGAAGACTATCTGAAACCTGCTGTTTTATGGCCAATTATATGCATTAGGTATATTTCTTTGATTTAATGTCTGTGTTTTCCAAGATTTCCAATCTGATTTTACAAAAATGTAGCAGAGAGTCAATCTCTGATTCTTTTTCATAGAAATTTCTTAATGTATCTAGAATCAGTTCAGGTAGAGTGACCCAGTGAAGAGGTAGGATTGCTCCTTTGAGCAGGCCATGAACTCACCAAAATTCTTGGTTAAACCTCTAATGAAAAACTGAAATGACAAAGAGAAACATG
>CM072885.1:34425375-34535375 GCA_037013685.1 Acridotheres tristis | reverse complement strand
CTCAGTATTTCTGAATATTGATTTAAGATGCAGTAGGGAACAATGGTTATCTCAAACCACATTTTATAACATATTATACTCAGGAAATGGAATTTCATGCATGACCATCTGAAGCACAACATATTCCACACCATTTAGAACTATCTCAGGTTCTCTTTTCATATTAATCACTTCTACTTAATTTAAAATTTACCAGACACCTCACCACTGAGAAATATTCCAATTTAAATATTTGACTTGAGTTGCTCATCTTATTTTTAATAACCAAATTTTTATATGGGTATAAAACAGTGTTTAAAATGTAGTTTTGTTCCCTCTTTCTGAATAGATTTCCACTACTATTTTTTACCAACTAGTTTCATTGAAAGGTTTCCAGCATTACAGGTAATGTAAAGTCCATTAGGTCAGGCTCTTCATAGCATGACATGCAGTAAATTACAAGTGCTTCAAGCAGCTCGGTGAATTACAGTTCATCACTTTGAAAGGTTCCCACTACAAGACTACAGATATCAGATCTGGCAGTTAGGATCCAATTAACACTTTGGTCAGAATAATCAGATCGCGTGTGTAAGACTTGTATAATTCGTTTATTGCTTCCATGCATCTTCTGTCTGTAGGTAAATTTGTTGCTGTTATTTCAAAGCTTGGAATCAGTATTTCACTTGCCTTTAGGTTATATTTCAAGTCCTTTTGCAGTGCTGTGATGAACTCTCCCTGTTCCACCACTTTAGATCACTTGTCCCATAGATATTATTGCTTGAGAAATGGTTTGTTTCTGGTCATTTTGTTTTGTATTCTTACCATGTCATTATATGTCTAGAAAAAAAATTGCTAGCAATTTTTACTAAGCACATTTTATTTAGTGTAACAGCGACAGTTTTCTCCAACATGATCACTGTGAATCTCACAGAACACCCAGATAACTGTAAATGACATATGCATTGACATTTACATGTGTACTGTCATGCAAAACCATTTCTTGCTACACTGAATATAATACTATAACTGAATGAAAAAAATATTCTGATTTTGTGATATCATTTTCCAAGCCATGGTCAGTGTACATAAAGGTTCTTCAGGATAAGCCTTATCAGTACAGAGTAATGGATTTCAAATTCTATGTTGTTACCTAGTGCTTTTATGGCAAATTGCACTTTCAAGTCTCAGAGGCAGGGAGAATCCTAGGGAAGAAGTGAACTTGCCCAAGGTATCCCACTTTTTCCACAGAGAAACAGTAATGAACAGACACACAAATGATGAAAGTTTGAAATACAGAAACCTATAAACTGGATAAGCAAAAAGATCAAAGGCTACTGAGACCCCTGTATATTGTTGTTGAAGACAGTCTGCCTTTTTCCCTCTGACAACCCTGCCATACAAACGTGCATGAAAGGTAATAGCTTATGCATCTATACAGCAATGTATACTGCAGCTCTTCATTGACACAGGCAGTTCAAATAATACAGGAACAAGAATTAAAACAGAAACTTCAATTTCTTTCCGAGTTCAAAAGTGTTTCAAGAAAAAACATTATGTAACACTTTATGGTCTTGAAATGTGAGTGATGGGGTATGAAGTTCTAGGGCAACAATATCTATTTGCCTCAGATCAATGACACCCGTGAATTACTGATGTCTGAAACTGTTTGATGGCCAATAATACTTCAAGTTTCAGTCCAGTTTCTAATGAGCCATAGTACGTGTAAAAAATTACCATCACGATGAACTACAAGACTTACAGAAAGCCCAGGGATTATATGGCTCACCAACCAAATTAGTTTTCCAGAAGTATTGTATCATCTGGATATCAGAAACCCCCAGTCCTTCTGCACTTTCCCTCTCACAAGACAATGCCAGCAAGTATGCAGCCAGTAGCCAGGCAAACCATAGCTCATAACTTTAACAGGATAAATTAGGAGGAGTGTCTTTACACCATTTATACAGTTAAGAGAGAAAGAGAAAAATTCTTTTAGATGACAATTCAGACTAAACAAATTGAGCTCTGTTCTGAATTTTGAATTTTTTTGTGCAAGAGCTTTGTCTCCATGAATCACAAGGAACCTCCTCATGTAGGCATATTACATTTGGTGATGAGAAGACTTCTTTCCTTTAGACAGCAGAACAAAACAGCAGTGCATGAGCGAACCCCACAGAAGTGAAGAAAAGAACTACCCAGGTTTAGACACTTGGAGCCACTAAAATTATTCTTGGAGTATCTTGTATGCTTTCAAACCAGAACTATGTGACCTACAAATGGTCCTTAGTACATACATCAAATAGTATAAATTAAAATGTATGTTTAATCTTACAATTTGAAAAAATCAGTATACTGTCCTAAGGATGGGATTATTTTCCTGTTGTTGTGTGCCAATTCTCGGTGGACAGAAGACAGCTTTACAAATTTCCAGCTAACTGCTGACCTTGGGTGATTTGGGTTTCTACTAATTTATAGGAACTCCAATAGCACATTGTATTTTAAAGCAATTTAATTTGAGACTTATTTTCCAACAAAATGCATCCAAACAAATTGAAATACTCCTTCCCCACATAGCCAAATCAAACTCCATCCCAAGAAACTCCATTACCACCTCCTTAAAATTTTCTGCATTTGCATTTTGTTTGTGCTGTAAAATGTGCACAGGCTGAAAGTTCTCATCTGTATTTCCAGATCCTCATAAAGTGCATGATTGTTCTGATCCCCTCTGCTTTAAGAGGAAGTAGAGACTAGCCAAGAGAAACATCTTTCCCAGTTCACCAGAACAACACTTTTGCCATTTTTCAGCTTAAAGCTCAAGAGTGTGAAACTTTTAGATACAAAATGGTGGCAACTCCAAATTCACCCCAAAAAAAGTCTTCAAATAGTAAGCACAAACCCAAATAAAATCAGAAAATAATTCAGCTCAACTACATGTTGAATACTTGAAATATTGAATTGAAACGTGTTCCTCTCTTTTCACCAACTAGCCAGGGAACTAAAATGAAGCATTATACCTGGTGCAAAAACAGGAGAATGAATCAGGGTCTATTTTGGAAATATAGAGATTGCTATAATTAGAACATGCATGACCAGCATCTATGCAGTATGATTTCCAAAGGTACAGAATCCCCAAGCCACAGTCTGACTAAAGGACATATGTATAATTGCCAGACATTCACATCTGTCTAACTTGATGCTTTTCTGTGCACTGAGGCACTCTTACACTTTAGTCTTCTTCATCTTTTCCCTGAGTTTAAAGTTATGGGAAAGGCGGTGCAATTTTCTCTTGCACAATGCTTAGAAAACCTGGCTCCCCATCAAAGGGAGGAGCCAGGGCTCTCTCCAGCTGCTTCTGTGTGCCCGTGTAAAATCAGTCTGTGCTGCTATATACCTAACTGTGCACATAAGCATGTTCTGTGCCCAATCTTGGGATCAATTAGATATTAAGAAAATATTTCTTAAAAATGAACATTTGAAAACATATTTTTCCTAGTCTAAAAATTTACTCTTTTCCCTCCCCATCCCCTTCCCTCCCCCTCACTCCCCATTTCTTAAACAACGACATCTATCACCATGAGCAAAATAAAGATAACTTTATATGGGTCCAAAATGCAGACAAATATTTCTATCTCCAGCTGACATAAACATACTCTAGGCATAAACTGTGGAGAGCATGTTGGTCACAGAGCTTGTCACTCTTGTAACCCTTGCACACAAGATGCAAAAACCCCAGTTTAGGACTGTTTCAGACAGAAAGGTAAGACTACCCGGATCACAATGATTTGGATATCGCTGGCACCTTGCCCAGGACACACACAGCATACCCAAGATTTCCATTCCAAATCCTTCCCCCTCTCCTTTGAATCTTGGAAGCCACAGCAAAGGCACATGCTGCAGCTGCAGAAGATTGAAAACAGAATATCCAAGCATATCAATAGCATATCTTATGTATATTATTTAGATAGAGATAAAAGAAACATTTTTTTATCTCAGTCAAAGTAGCTTTTAATAGGACAGTTCTCCATTTACCCTGTCACGGCTGACAAGTACTCTGCAGCTTTATGTACATTTATCAGGAGTACATGGGGATTAACTGGTGTTAGTTGCTCCTGCCTCTGGGTAAAATGGATGGATCTCAGTCAAATTTAAGCAATAAAAACTATCATTTGGCCCAAAGAGCAGCTGACATCTGGACAGTTCTTAGGCTTTCAAGAAGTGTTGAGATTAATCCAATTCACCTATTTCCCTGTCTGGTGGTTGAATATCTGTCCACTTTTAGGCTCTTTTGATCAGTAATAAAAGGGGTCCATACCAGCAATCATGTAATGCAGGTCTGTAGCCCATCTATCTGCTTCTTGGAGCAGCTGAAGCAAGCTGCTTTCGAGCTCTTCACTACAAGAAAATTAGTTTTGTATACAGTGAGACAATGAATGGGTAAAGCTGGCTGTAAAGAGAATAGGAGATGATGCAGTCACCGACTCATTTCTAATCATTACCATTAGTGTTCCCCACTGAACAGCCACAGAGTAAAACAGCACAAGAAAACAGAAGCAGTGACCAACGCTGTCAAGAGATGCCAGAACAAGGGCAAGAAATCACTCATCACGCCAGGGAACTGCTGTGTGCTTTTTCACATTTACGTGAACCTTTCTATCTGTGACCTTTCTAGAGCAATTTGAAAAGAGACTTTCATTAATTAAAATTTTTAGAACAGTGAAGTGCAGTTTAGAATAATTTTTTCAGTACTTAACATATATGTGTCTTTTGAGTGTGTAGTGTAAAGCTGTGTTTTAACATTCTAGCCAAATAGAAACCACTGCAGCAATTCATGGTCTTGTGATGTGTTATATGAATCAGAGGGTTTTGACTTTTTTCTCTTCTATAGGAAGTGCAGCCATGTACATGTACAGAATAGAAATTTTTGATGTTTTTTTAGCTATCTGTCTTGCTGTTTGGCCATATAAACACATCTATTTGTATATCAGATGCAGTGTTTCAGTACTGTGGTCAGATCTGCCCATGGTGTGCATGAATTCTTTTTCAGTATTAGCACGAATGCTTTCAGTCAAACAGACAAATTTATCATGGCAAAAGCTTCCTCTCTTTGTCTCTTATTAGATACCTGAGCCTGACAGGGAACTCATTATAATATTAATAATTTCATATTATCTTATGTACCATGACTTGGGCCAGGTTTGTACAATAACATTTTAATCATCTTACTGATAAGTCTGCTTGTTTGAGCACTTTCCAGAGGCAACAGAAGACAATGTCCAAATCCATTGACTAGACCCATCCTTGTAAAACCAGCATTGTCTTCATCTGTCTCTGCCTTCTACTGAAGACACAGGTTAGATTGACTTTGCTTCTAAGAAGGCTACCTAAAATTAAATGCCCTAGGTTAGGCAAGATGCATTTGGATTTTTTGACAGTTCATTTGAAAAGCCACAGGGCTCTGGGGTGATAGTGGCAGAAAAAACTGCGTCATGTGTTGCTCCCAAGCAACAGATTTACAGAACTAACTCAAATAGCACAGAAATATCGAGAACAGAATACAGAAAAAAGAAAACTGCAGATAAACTGGGGTAAATATAATTCAGCAAAAATGTCGAGGAGAGACCTGAAAGCTGTGCATGGCTTCAGCAGCTGGTATTGTTTGAATGTTTCTGCTATCCTGGTGCCTTCCAAGAGGCATTTAGCCAGTCCCCAGTCCCATTCTCACAACACAGCTCAAAGCAGCAGTTTCCTCAATACACTCCTTCTTTCCCCAGAAACACTTCCATCAGCAGTCTTGGGAGACTGCCAACACAAAGCATATATTTAAGTACCTTCCATTTACTGAAATGTCACCTCCTTCATTAGACACAGGTGAGTGTCTCTGTCCTCTCACTGACTTTCTATGCCACCTGCCAATGTTTTGGGTTTTTTTTCAAGACTATGGAAATACTTTATTTGTTTTTTTCAATTTTTTTTTTAGTCTATAGGTTTAGTATCAAAATATCATGTGTTACCTAGGGATGAAACAAATTTAAAGATTTCTTTAGAAATTACAGTGTTCTCTTCCTGTAGTGATAAGACATCTTTAAACTGAAAGATGGGGATTTTTCATATAGGAGGAAACTCTTAACTGTGAGGTGGTGAGGCGCTGGAATAGGCTGTCCAGAAGGTTGTGCATGCCTCAGCCTTAGAAGAGTTAAAGGTTAGATTGAATGGAGCTTTGAGCAACCTGGTCTAGTGGAAGGTCCCTGGTCCCTGTCCATGGCAAAGGGGTTGGAACTAGACGATTTTTGGGTTCGTCAAACCCAAACGATTCTGTGCTTAGACATGCACTGAAATGGACAATACAGCTGAAATCCTCCAAACTTGTCACCATGAAAAAGCAACAAGTTTTCCAAAGTACAAATATTACAGATAATAAACCAGTGTTTGTTTGCTTTGATTATTACAGGCAAACAATCTGTCTCTTAAGGGGAGCCACATCCAGCACTGGTAAAGCATATGCTATTTATGAGTTAACTTAATGGAATACACAGATGGCTATAGTCACTTACAATGAAATGACTGTAAGAGCAATAAGGATGGACCTTTAGTGATACACCTGTTTAAAAAAAAATTCCAAGAACAGATCCTTGTTATCCTAAACAATGGAACTAGAAAGACACAATTTCTGTAAAAGATTCACTAAAATAGAAGTAGGAAACATATATAATTTTTTTTAAAAAGTTCAGAACTTCTAATGCAAAAAACATTAGAAATACTTTCTTTCATCACTTTAATAACAATGTCTGATTTGTCAAAATAACAGTAAGAATTCTATAAATATGTGTTAAGGGATTATTTCAGTAGCATGAAAAACTCTAGTGACAAAATGGCACAGAATATAGAACTGTCATCGTGCATTTACAAAAAAAGGCTGTTTAAAACTGACAGGCATATAAACAGAAAATACATGGTATAAAATTAGTTATTTTTAAGTACGTATCTTTAAATAAAACTGGCAGAGCACCTTCATTTGAGCTAACTCATTCTCAAAAGGAATCATTAAAATGGTCCAGCACCTAACATTGTATTTCCTTCAGTCTTGTATACTGGTAACAGTTGATTATTTCACCGCTTGAACATATCTTTATTCATCTACCTTAAAATATTTTTGGTATTTCTTAAAAAATGCATTTCTTAAGGATGCCATTATATGTTTATAATCTTTTCAAAAGACGATCAGAACTGTGATTTACTAGATATGGGATGCTGCTTGTCAGAAAAAAAACATATACAGCACATCCAAGGCTACTAAACAAAATGCATATTTTTAAAGTTCTTATGATGCAGTATTTATAGGGAACTGAAGAGCTTTAATAGGCCTACAAGGGACAATGTTTTGAATGCACAAGTTCTTTCAGTCAAAAATAGTAGCAACACATTTCAAACCAAGCACTGTATGAAACAACAGCCTAAGTTAGAATAAATATAAACCACATAAAATTATTATTGCTAAGGGAAAAAAAAAGGTAGTTCTGACAAGCAAATAAGGAAAAAGAAAATATTATGACACTTCTTACACTGAAAATGTTGACTCCTTTGAAAAGACATAGAAGTGGGGTTTATTGCATTTCATAAAAAGTCTGCAATGATCAGGGCCATGTCCCACCCACCTCCCCTTTCCCCAGTGGATGGAGAGAACCTGGGCAAGGCCTGAAAACACAGCTGGGACCTGCACTGAAGGGTCTCACTTACCAGCACTGGTGGCTAACCAGCAGGCTCCACCAACTCAGCCTTTTCTCTCAACCATTCCTCTTTGGATCACACCTCGCACTGGGCTGGCTCCAGCCAGCAGCTCCCCCAGCTGCAGGAGCAGCCTCACAGCTGGATCCTCTCCCTGCCTCCCTTCTCCCTCAGCTGCCAGGTGAGGAATTCCACTCCCTTAGCTCCTGGAACTCAGAGAGCAACCAGAACCCAAAACGGAGGAGTGCACGGAAACACCTCTTCCTTAGTTTTGAAATCAATAAGCTGTTAAGTCCTTATTTCTTTTAAATCTTTTCAAACCTTTTTTTTTCATGAAAGTGCCTAGCATTTAATAAATTAGTATTTTTCAAAGCTCTCTTAATACAGTTTCCCTGAAAATTATAGATTTAGAAGAATTTTTTTGTCTCTCTAGACACAAAATCAATTAATCACAAAGCTTTGAGCCTAAGAAAATTCAATATTACTTATATCATTGGCTAAATTTGAAATAAGCATAGAATCTTTTGCAACTTTTGAGACATAGAATTCTGTTAAAAATATTTTCTGTATAAAATTCTATTTACCTCTCACTTTTACTTAGTTTTAGAAACAACTCAGACTATCTTAATGGTATTCATATATTTATTCTAAGAAAAACAGAAGTAACTTTTTGTTACACTATTTGGATTACTCATAACAAAACCTCACAAACCGATATTCATTAAATATACATATAGGCATAATTGTTGTAAGTACTGAATAGCAGTCTAATTTGAATTTTAATTCAAAGAAATAAACTGAAATAAAATTATTTATTGATAAAATATTTTATGCAAATTGCAAAACAAAAAGACATCTTGGCAAGTGAGCTACCACATCCTTCTCTTCAAAAGCAGAATAAATGGGTTTGTTTCTGACAGACATTTGTCTAAAATATTTAAACAAAATTTAAGCAAGGGGAAATTCCACAATAACTCCTATTCCAGCACTTTTGTACTTTGCTTATTTCCCAAAACTATTGGATACTTAACACAAACTTCCTCTGCATCAATTAAAGCCAATTATTTTCTGTAGACATGTGCATACAAGTATAAAAATATGTAATTTTTTGCAAAGATATAGTTAATGATGAAAAAAATAATGCCATTTACCATCAAAACATGTATTTTGGAACGGAATGGCTAAAACCTAATTTCCACTACTATTTTCTTACTGAATTCTTGCCATATCAATTAAAATTTTTAAGTATTTTTTTTTACACTGGACTGTATCTTACAAACACGAAGAAAATGCACATTTGTACCCAAACACCTGACTCATCTCTGAAATCATCAGTGATCTAAACTCAGCTTCAGCTTTGTCCCCAAGTTTGACAGTAACAACAACTGCCCCTAGAACCAGCCCCAGGAATGAGAGTTGTTTTGAAAGCTGGGCTTACCAAAACCCAGACATATTCATTTCAATACTGCATGACCCTGAATATTTTCCTTTTGACAAAAGATATTATTACAGTTCACATATATACAGTGTTTACAGTACTCCCAATGAAAAGATCATGTGTCACCTTCTGCATGATACCAGAGCTTCCACAGCTCTTCACGTCTGTAAGAAGAGACTACAACTTGCCTCTAAATGAAAAATGGTAACTGAAAAAACATTTTCCATACAGAAGTTCAAGGAAGTTCAAAACTAGCGTTTCATAAAACAAGATTAAAATGTAACTAAGGTTTGCAGGTCTTATGGCAAAGTTTTGCTCTTGCCCAAAAAAAACCAATCCAATAGTTGTGCCCTATAAAACATGAGCATTAGTGAACAGCATGAAAAGCAACTTATGCGATCCACAAGCAATTCTGAAGGGTTAAAAATATTGCTTAGGAACAATCTAGCTTTTTTTTTTTTCACTTAAAATATTTCCAATATGCTCTTATATGAATATCAGTGAGGAAAGTTCTACAGAAAAAGTTTTGCTTCGAGATGAACCTGACTTTATTATGCAACCTTGAAAAACTAATATTAACAATGTTGTTTTGAAAATGTAAGAATGCTTCAACTTCTTCAAAATCATCTTTTTTTGATTCAAAATTACTATAACAAATTTCAGAGCATTTTAGTACTGAAAAGTCACTATAAAAATGTTATAAATTGAATACTTAATGAGTCTGTAATGAAATGTTCAATGCTAGATCAGTTTTATTACTACTGATATTGATACACTAAAATTGTGAAAGATTTCACAATTTTCTCTACACTTTTGATTTTTTTTCAGTGGGATAGTTACTATTCCTAACCATGGCAAACCCAACTGAGGACAAAAAGTATAATTTTATCAATCTGGTAAAAAAACCCTCAGGCTTATGTTCTCTGAAGAGTGTTCTAAATTTTGGGCATTTAGAGTCTGTTTCAAGTCATAACAATGGCTAGAAAAAAATATTTAAGGAGAGGAAAATTAGAAATACAAATGGTTGGCTCAATTAAAAGACCAGTTAAGGATTATTTAGGTAGATATTTTTATTTTCTCTACCAACGTTATGAACCCTATATAAATATCAAATAGAGCCAACAAACACAAAGAAATTAGAGCAGAATTTACACATGGAAGGAGAACACAGACAGGACACCCAGGTAAGAGAAGAGAGGACATGGTGATGGCATCTTCCTGTCATAGAGTTGCTGAAGAGGTTTAAGCTGACTATTTACCTTTCCTTTAGGAAGTCCAAGGCTTTAGGGCCTGCTTAAAAAAGTCTATATACACATCTACCTGTCTCTTTATCTGTCAGTAGTGGTGACCCAGACATTACTGGGAGTTTTTGAATGGCAAACTCGTTGAAGTAGCAAAAGCCACAATCATTTTGCCCAATGTAAGGTGTCCTAAAGCAACTCCTTAAATGAATGAGTTTTGAAGAAAACTACAGTGAAAATTTTTGCATAATGTCAAGCCAAATCTTCCAACTTAATATGCAAAGACACTAAAAAATGAACATTTCTCAGTTATAGTCTCCCTGTTACTTTGTAGGTAACAGCACAATGTGTGGGTTCTGGAAATAAATCTGGTGGGAACAGTTAATGCACAGATCTTTGAAAAAAAAAAATCATCTTCACAACCCTCAACTCACTCCAAGTGTCTAGACTCCAGTGCCTATGGAACAAAAGAAAGGAGATTTCAGGCTGAATAGAATCTATATTTGCAGTAACATATACTGTGGGAATGGATTTAGTTCTTTGGTGTCTAACATTTCTTTGCCTTTTATACATCGAGGATGTAAAGACAGTTATGAAGAACCATTAGAATAATGTAAAAAAACGTTTATGACTGCAGCACTGTGGGTACCTTTGTAACTTCAGTATCTCTACAAAATCCTCAGGTTTCTCATTATGGAGCACAAATGCCTCTTGTGCTAGGCTAGACGTTTGAAGCATGATAGTGTAACATAGAAAATAAAATGAAATTCCTAGAAGTTAGTATCATATATGAAGTACATAATGTTCTATCTACTTGGCCAAAAGGATTAGCAGGCTGAATTTGTGAGCACGTGGCTTTTTAGTATCTTAAACTATTTTATAGGAAGCTTTTTCACATTGCATAACTTCCTAGTATGTTCCATCACAATTTCTGTAACATAATTTTCTCAAAATCCTTTCTACTGTATTTTAAAGTCCTCACATAACACACTAAAGTGTTAAATGATGAGCTATATCTAAGCTCCAATACATCAGTTAAACGTATTTATTTATATATGCATATTTTACATACGATTTATATAGACACCAAATGCTAAACATGCTACATATTATAGTTAGAAAGACCCAAACTTTGAAATATATATTCACATTCTTTTTAACTTTTATCTGTTTCCCCTGTTCACAGACCACTGGAAGAGCTACATAAATAATAAAAATAGGAAATAAACCACACTCTATTATGAAGGGAATAGTGTTTTAACAAGATCTATGGAATCACATTATCATTCTATTAATTCAATAATCGTGATTATTGGCTCTTACACGTTGGAGACAGTTATCAAAGCAGGGGATCATTCCTGTAGGCAAGAATCACATCACTTAATGGGACAGAGGTGTCACATAAACTACAGTGTCAAAAAGATTACAAATACAGGGCTGAGCCTAGAGTGGCAAAGAATTTATGTTGGCATACATGGCTCCAACAAAATAACTGGTATTTGATAAGCACGTAGATAAGATTCAGCTTTAAACTGCTATAGTTAGAGTGGTGATTTTATGAAATTCCTCAGAAACCGAGCTTTTATTTTATACTCAAACACATTCAAAATCTATACATACTTCCCATTGACAATGGTTGCAAAGCTCTTTCGTTAACTCAGCTTTGCAATGACAAATGTAAGAACACCTTCTCATCTTCTGAAATGAAATTAATATTTATGGTAATTTAAAACAATTTCACCTTTGAGGACATTGGTCCTCAGAGTTTGCACAGATTTCAACTAAACTTCTTCCTTGGAGAAACTTTAGGAATTATTCTTCATGATTCAGTACATTTCTCCTTAGAACTGGTAGCCAAGCCTTTTTATACTTTTTTGTTCATTCATAGTTTTAGTCAAAAAGAATAGATTTTAGGCATGATATTTCTTTTACTACTTCCTTTCTGCATGCAAATGATAACAGTGGCCACTCCCACTTACACGGCACACTAAAGTTTGAGACAATTCAAGATAATAAACTGGTCTCAGTACAAATACTTCTACTCTTCCAGTTTCCATGCTCTGCTATATATGATTTGGTCTCACAATTATTAGAGATATTTACACAGCCACACATTTGCTAGAAGATCAGAATTCTAATGATTGTTTAAGCTGACTACAGCTGAATTTAAGCTGTTTAAGCTGGTTTACAGGTAAAATATTGAGACATCCCAGTACCAATCTCTGAATGTCATATTTATAAGATGGATGGATGGACGCAGTTCCACTTCTGCTGGCTTTAGCCTTAACTGTGCATAGGTGGCCTTTCATTTCATAAAGTTTGTGAACAGAGACATCCCATGAAACCACATGAAGAGAACAAGCTGCATTTGAACAATCATGTGCTCAGCTAGACGAGGTCATTGAGAAGGTACCACTGTAGCTGCAGAGCTACAATGCAACCATTTGCATGTAAATAAAACCTTGGAATTTTAGGTACCATGTTACATATATATTTAGGTATATGAACAAATAGAAGATGGAGGGGTGGCATGGTGATTTAACAGACCAAAGATGTTACTTTATTCAGAAATAATGAATTCAGACATAGGCCAGCTCAGGATTAAATACCAAAGAATATATAAGTCCATCTATCTTTTGTAGGTTCCTACCAAATGCCATCTTCTACAGGCTATCAGCATACAGGACAGGATTTTCTGAATTAATAACTCTTTTTCTATTTTCTTCAGTTTGTCTCCCCATTACAACAGCATGATAACTATTGAAAAAAAAAAATTACTGCTGTATTTGGTATTCTTCGGAAAGCAATAGTGGGCAGATGTCCTTAATTCCTTAATTTATACTTCTGGAAGTTGTTACAGAGGCAGTATGTATAATGTGCAGCCTTTCCCAGCTCCAGCTCCAGCCCCAGATTTATGCAACAGTTAGTGAATGCAGAGCTAAGTTTGGAAATGGATTACCACAATCTGACATGAAGCAGAACTGAAATGATAAAGCTGACTGAAGAAGGCAAAACTTTCCTTAAAAAACATTCTCTGAATTCTCCTAGATTTCATCCTTAGCATTAACTAAAACAAGATTTTATGGCCAAAATCTTTTTGTACCACTTCACTTTTTGCAGATTAAGCCTGGCTGATAATGAAAACTACCATCAAGCTAGCTGCAGGTAAAATAAAGTTTGCATGGCCATCATACTGGCATTTCAAAAGCACTGGATGAGTCTGATACTGTGGCATTTAAAAGGCAAGAAATCCCACTTAGATGCTTTATTTGTACTTTGTGTCAATCATGCTACTTAGCACAGAGCAGAAGTGTTGTCAGGAACACTGTCTACATCCTGAGTGAAAAACAAAACTCCAAAAGTGCATGTGAGGGAGAGAAACTATAGAAATGAGGAAAAAATTCACTTACATTTATCCAAGATGGCTGTCGCTATTACTGTTGAAACTCTGCTATGGGCTGAGGTCACAAGACCCTGTAAGCTAAAATAGAGAAGCTTCAGCTGAGGGTAACTGAAGCTGCAGCACATTAAAATACATTTTAAGGTTATTGGTAATGACTGGAGTTTTAACTTCTTGATCTGTTTTTCCCAAGGCACAAAAAAGTGTCTCCTACTTTTTGATCATTTTTCAAGCCTAGAGGGAAGAAATTTTTGGTATCATCCTCTACCTCACTATAAGTGTATATGTATGTTATACAGCATACATGATATGAAAAGTATGATGGTTTCATTGGTGTGAGTTTGGACTTGCCACATTATTCACAAATGGAGAAACCATACACGATTTATGCAGATTCTCCCAAACAAAACTAGAATAGAACCTTTATACAAAAACACATTGCTATGTATATAGGAAATGTGAATTATAAATAGAAAAGCTACTTTTAAAATCTTCAAAAAGGTATTACAATGCACCACATAGCTTTTTTTTCCTTCTAGAAAGGTAATTTTTAAGTTATGTACCTCTGAGGAAGTCTGCTAACTCTTATGTCTTAGAAATACCAAAATAGCTTTAATATATTTTTGTATGCACATGAATACTGTAGTTTGAAAATCTGTTGCATTTTAACCTTGCAAGACTTAAATCACGTGTGTGATCTACTAGGCAGCTAGAACCTACTCTTCACCCATAATATAAAAACCATACTGTTGGCTTTGGTAAGGGGCAAGACACTGAATTTGTGACTAATTTTGGATTAGACATTCTCTCTCCTGGCCCACAGATCACAATGCATTTGGAAGACTGACACACAAAATAAAAAATAATAAGAAAAAGAGAGAATAATATTACTGTTTACTGTTAGTGATAAAAGCAGAGATTTGTAATAATAGAAGGAAAGAGACTAGTAAAGTTCAGTTGAGAGGGGTGCATGATTAACAACCCTGCAGTTTATTATCTGCACTAAGATTGCACATGATAGCTGACTATATAAATATACACTTGTGGATGTTCACAGATAAAAAGACGTGCAGTGTGCAAAACCAAATTTCTACAGCATGCCTCATAGGCTTTTCTATAACTGAAATCAACAAAAGGAATTCCAAGAATACAAGGAATGCAATGAATCTGAACTACTGGAATATTGAAACAGTCAAGTAATAATAAAAGCACATATATCGCATATATTTGATTTATCTTAAATACTGACCAGTTGCCAAAAAATACAGCAGTGTATAATCGCTGTGCTTTTTGAGCAAACTTAAAATAAAGACATTCCCATCACAAAATACAGATGCTTACTGCATTTCTTGAGCAACTCTAATGTGACTTATAATAGATGAGATTTTAAAAGAGATAAGAACTAAGGAACTACCAAGATAGTACAACATTTTGATGTATTCAAAGAAACAGTGTGCACAGTTGAAGCAAGGAAATCCACTGAAACAGTTAGACCTTAGAAACATAGCTAAAATTTCACTCTAGAAGTCACCATACTCCTAATAAACAAAGCCGTCAAACTCGTAATTTCAAAGATAAGCAAAGAATGCAACGTGATTCTAAAAAAACAGCCATCAGGATAAAACAGGCAAAATTTTCTAACAAAACAATGACTGCTGCATTTTATATTTTCAATAGAAAAAGACAGCAAATTTTGTGTGAATTGAACTTAAAGAGTGGGAGAAGTGATGGCTAAGGCATTTGGGATAGAACACTAACGATCAAGCCCATTTCAGTACTTAGATGACGAAAATTTCATATAGCCCATGTAGAATGAATATTTCCTAGCCTTGATGCTAGAGGATAGAAGCCACATCACCTGAACACAACATCTCAACATAACTAGAACTAGTTGTTTGCTTTCACCTAATGATAAACACACACACACACACACACACACACAAAAAAAAGTTTAAAAAAAGAGCAAACAAACAGAATTAATAATCCTCTCCCTGATCAGGGAGGTTGCCATAATAGAATTTTGGCAATCTTAACTGAGTGTGTTTGACTACACAGAGTGTGGTCTAAAATGCTCAGTTTGAAGAGGTAAAACTCAACTGACAGTAAGTCCAGCTCATTTCATAGGCAATAATTTATTTAGAAGAAATTAAAGAGAAAAAAAAAATAGAAGCAGTAATGGGTAATGGAGGATATCGCTCTACCAAATGCAAAAAGTCTGCACTACAATCTATATCTGAAATAGTCATCTGAAGTAATCAAAGGAGAAAAATAGGCATTTCTGTGGCACAATTCATTAAATCCTAATTAGATGTCTAAATCAGATTGCATAATTTGTCTCTTACAGCTGTGTTGACTATGTGTTGACAACAATGTGTTGACTAAAAGTGCCTTGACTATGAATGGTGACAAAAGGCCCTTGAGCCTGGACTATTAAGGTGAAAGGCAGAGACAAGGTGTAGCCTTCTATTGTCTGGTGCAATAAAGCCCTCTTCCAAGAGACCAATTAACTAACATTGACTTCTCCTTAGTATGCACCTGAAGTACTCATTTGTATTTATGTTAAATAGATGTAAAACCAGACTACTCTGTATTGACTTCACACATTCAGACAGCATCACATAGATGCAATGCCCTAAAACTATTTCCATGCAAACAGCAAAAGTAAAACTATCAGACACTTCGGCTTTTCTTCAGACATGGGAAGGAAACTAATGAAGAACACTGCTGAAATCCTCAATCATTTTGTTCTATCACCGGATGTATGGGCATAGCTATAATACTCTATGGCCTATGTAAACAAACTCACCTACCAAACAACACTCAAATTCCCTTCTTTCACTTCAGTTTTGAAGAAAAAGTCTCAGAAATAAAACTATCGAAAGTATAACAATCTACACATGTGTGCACACAATGAGAGAAATCAGCCAGAGAATCTTAGGTACGAACATTCATATTAAAAAACTATTGAAAAAATCAGCATGATATTTCAGGAAGCCAGAAAGCAGGCTGACTATGATGACAATAGCGACTTAAGCAAAACTTTGGTGTGAATGAAGTTCTAGAAACTAAAATAGTATGTAAAATTAGATGTAGGTGAAATTTAAAATAATAAGTAGCAAAACCATGTTTTTATTGTGAAATAGCTTATTATAAAATTTTCTAGTATTGTGTACCCTTCATCTTTACAGAGCTCATTAGATCAGATGTGACAGTAGCCTAGGCCTCTTTAGAGATACATATGACAAACTTAGGCAGCCAGCTAAAGAACAATCATGATTTTGATAATCAATTTCAGAACTGAATTGAATTTCCGGAAATTATTTGAATGAAAATTAGTTTCCATCTAGATGGGGGTTGGTACAATTGGTTTAAATTAATCAGGTGGATAAAAATAAAATAACTGAAAAAACCCCCTCCATATTATTTTGTAAATATTTACAGATTAATTCAAATTTATCAACTAGGAAAATTAATCAGAAAGCAGATTGACAGCACCTCACACAACTCAGTGATCACCATAAATCCAGACAATGTATCAGATTTCATCAGAATAGAGGTCATGTTTTAAATGAAGGTAGAATTTGTAATGCATTATTCATCCATCTGAAAATATTACAAGGTGGGATACCTTTTCTTATAGTTTATTACCATAGCATATTACAAAATGCATTTGTAAAATAAATGTTTAACTGATGAGTCTATGACAAGTCGTTAGAAAGCATATTATAAGATGCAAATATTGTTAAAATACGTGTGCATGTTTAATGTATGAGTTACAGTCATCAGGCATGGTAAAAATTGTCATAAAATTTAACAAATGATAGTAAGATATTTATAAATGGCTTCTAAACATAAAGTGTGCACAGAGAAGTAAATGATGCTAAAATTAATTCTTGAATGAGGGCTCTTTTTTACCCTTCTCTTTTTACTCAAACAAATCAAGTTGGATGATTTTTTTGTTTGGATACTAGTAAGCAATGTCTGAAATAAATTCTTCTTGCTAAGTTTCCAAGGCAGACAGAAACTGAACCTTTCAGAAGAATTCCAGGATAAAATTGCAAACAGATCTCCATTAGCTCAGCACTGATTAGCCTTAACATCTTCAATTTTCTTCCTATGGAGAATTAAAATGCACTGGATAAATCTGAATTATTACTTTTACAGACAAAATTTTGGAGGAGGGGAACTGTTGTAACTTTATACCATAACTCTTTGTCTACTCATCAGAAAAAAATTTCAACAGAGCAGGGAAGAAAACCTTACCTTTCAAATTTTGAGCATTTCATTAAATTTTGAGCATTTCATTAGTGATACTTAGTGATACTGATTTATATAAGCCTTGTATATGCTATTTTAGCTTTTTATAATTCAATACTGTACAGAAAAACATCTATTGGAGAAAAAGTATTTATGGTTTTTGGTGTATCTGTAGAATATAAAGAAAGTTCCTCACCAGGATATTTCCCAGCTGATTACAGAAACAAAATTTGTCTTCTTGAAAGAGAAATTTGTATATCTCTAAGAGTCAAGCTAAATGGCAAACAATATCCTGAAAATAATGTCTTTACTCCCAAAATCATTAGATAATGGTCTAGGAAAACAGGAGAATGGATTGAATAAGAGAGTGAGAGAAGGCAACCAGAGGGAGATATCAGTCACATCCTGCAAGCTTTTGCAAGATTTCATGCAGAGATTTGCTGGTACATGAAATCATTCATAATTATGATACCGAACTTTAATGATTTCACTGTAACTAAATAATGCTATAAATCTCGTTTAAATCTGCCAGGTTTCAGCTGCTGAAGAAGTTGATCTGCAGCTTCTGAAACAGAGTCAAAGAGCATTAGCTGGATCTCAGAAGTCTGATTCTGTGATACAAATGTTGACGTTCTCTCTTACTTTTCTTCAAAGTTTAACAAGATTAAACGCCTGGAAATAAGACCTAAATAGATTCAAGATAGAAAAAACCACTAATTTTGACAGAACAAACCAGAAAAAGACCCAAATTCTGCATGTTTTAAAACAGAAACTTATTAATCCATAGATTAAACGTCTATTTCTATTTTTTGAATACAAAGGGTTCTTGAGCTTTGCATTGCTGGGAGAATGTAAAAGGGAAGGATCTCAAGTTTTTTATTCTGTCTTATCATCTCATTCTGCCCACCTTTCATAACACACCTGGGCACTCAGAGCAGAGGCTATTAGGACCTGACTCGGTATCACCTATGCTCATACTCCTCTGGATGTAAATAATGTACTTAAGAGGGCTGAATTTTGAGCTGATACAAAGATATGCAAAGACAGACCACATTTCAGATAGAGGACATGGTGTATGCATTGCCAGCTGTAGCTTTACGAAGTTTACTCTAGAACTATCTTACAAGGAAGCGCAAGTGATGACACACATCTGTACAACATGCCTAAGAAACTCTTTTCCCTTCTCATCCGTGGAGCTGTGAAACACTTTCAGTTGAACATGATTTATTTTCCACACTGAAAGCTTTAGAGGAAGCACTAAAATAAGGCCTCGGGTGCAGGTGCACTCACTGCAGCGCTGCAATCCCCATGAGAACACAACACATTCAAGCACAGGGTGCTCCTGCTACCTGCATACCACAGCTGGAGTAAAGAGTGCATCGAATGCCTCTGAGCTTCCCCACCCACGGCAGTATTCTGAGAACTTGTGCATAATCTCTTTGCTCTTGAAAGCATGCAAGGCCCGCTACAAATTGTTTCTTCCACTTTTCCAAACATAAAGTAACTTGCAAAGCACAAGAGGCTTTGAAGTCAAGACTAAGTCATTCCTTCTCGTGCAGGTTTCTTGTTTCCCAAAGGTGTAACCATTCGGTAAAACGATTGAGCAATCAGTTCTTGGAAAAGAGTGACTGTCTCAGTGTTAAATGGAAGGTCAAGAGGACACTGCTCAGAAGTGTGAAAAATGCTGTGTAGGACACTTCCCCATCCTTCCAGGCATAGAGTCACTCCTGGCTTTCTTTTACACTGCTCCTATTATTTAAATATACTTGTAAAAATGGACAACTTTCAAATCAATCCAACAGAGGTAAGAAACCCAAATATAAGACACAACAACAATGGAACACATAAGAAAATTATTAAATGTTCTCAAGTGACATTGGAAAAAGTTCATGAAAATATGAATATCACAAATAAAACTAGCAATAAATAGTTTCTTTTTCATATGTTGTGCTTTTTCATCCAGAAGTTATACGAAAAATATGCAAAAAGCCAATATATACTGCTGCTGACTTGTTTAATAACGAAAATGGTCTTACCAGCATCAATACCTGTTAAGTAATTACAAATGCAAGAAATATTAATTAGAAACACACAGAAATTTTCCAATATATTTCTGTAGCTGACATTGCATCCTCCTTTGTTAAGCAGATATGGCAGAATGATTCAACAAAAACAAGGGAGCCAGCAGTCTGCTGATTCATAGAGAAATTTAGTCAACTGGACAAACTGAATATTTTCAGTTCTAAAGGATTATATATATTAACTGGAATTACTACTCAACCTAACAGGCTTTAAAAATAGCTGACATTAGACAGTGACAGTATGTCTTATTTCTTATTGTTTCTATTTTTGCTTTCCCATTTTATCTTCATCTTCTTTGCAATTAATTGTTCATCAAAACAAGAGGCTTTTTTACTGAAGTACTTGGCAGTACTTCATGATAGACACGCACATCAAGAAAAGACCCACCACTCTAAATGTGAACTGCCTGTAGTTTCATAGTTTAATGCTATAGTACATAAGATGATGAAAGTTCAACTGAAAATGTGCATCATATACCACAAACAAAGAAACTGCGGCGTCTTCAGCTTGTAGAACTATGCTGTTCAGATTTACAGAATGGTACTGGCACTCTTTGATTGTGTACTTAGAAAAGAAATTTCCCACAGGAAGTAAAATAGGACTTTTCTTGAATTATAAGTAAAGAGTGAAATGGAAACCAAGAATTACATTATTTTTACAATAATCAATATTTTGTAGTGAATTTCCAGACATCCTTCCAGACAGTCTTCATCTGTTAGCATGCATTTGTATTTACATCTTCTGCTAAATTCTTCATTCTGTTGGTAGTTTATGAGTTTCTCACAAACTTATTTCTCTACAAACACAATTGTACGATTAGCTACAACTTCTAGCTTAAGGATCTACAGAAGTGCAGAAGTATGTCCTTTAAAGAGTATCTACAAGGACAAGGGTTGAGTGTTTAGCTGATTAAAAAGATTAGCATACCTAAAAAAAAAAATTATTTCGAGAGAAAGTGTCTCATTTAATAAGTATGAAATCCTAAAATGAAAGAAAGCCCAAGGAAAGAAGATGATTGGAGAAGTATCAGTAAGACTTAATATCTATGTTTTAGGACAAGGACTGTACTGAAACAGATAGGTTATTCATGGCAAAGAGAAGGCAAAACTGTTTCCTTTCTAAAAACAAGACAGTGTTAAGGGACTTTGGGATTGAATCTTTATACTTCATGTCCCTCCTGATTGGACCATAATGGGGTTGCTATGGATTGTATCCAAGAAATCCTGGCATTCATCTTTTAGGGTCCTGGCCTATCCTATCTGCTATGAATCTGATGAGATTTGCACATTCTTTAATCAACAACAGAAGATGTTCTGTGGAGTAGAAATCCAGTTTATGCACAAGCACAGGCTGCTCTAGTCACAGTAAGACACAATACAGAAGAAAAAAAACCAACCCAGAATAGATACAGTATTTGGAATGCCTGTGATACAACTTCTGGCAACCAGGATAAACAACAATTTTCTCAGATACCTAGTCCAAGCTTCAAAAGATTGGAGTGAAAGGGGTCTGGTACAATGTCTCATGCTTTCCTATGTTGCACAGCTCAGGTGAAATTTGTAAGTCAGGTAAAATCCTTCTCATTTAGACAATTAAATGAGGATCACATTTATGGCAGGGATTGTGCAAAGATATCAATGTACCTGCTCCAGGAAGAAGAGACTTAGGGCATAAAAAATAAGAGCTTTCTGTGCATTTATAGAGACTGCAACTAATACAGTGCTCCAGGAATATGAACAACGAAGAGGCTCCCAATAAAGTCTAGCGTCATAAAACCGTACAACAAGAAAGGACTGAGAGACTGAGATTAAAGCAGAAATAGGCACTATAGAAGTAAGTTTAATATGAAAAGCCTCTACAGACAATTCACAAGAATGTGCATACATATACATATATTAAAAAGATAATTCACTTATCTGTACAAAGACAGCTCTAGTGTAGTTTGGGTGACTGATTTGGGTAAATAACCTGGTATCATGGTCTTGAGGAACCAAAGCTCCATCAGTTTTTTCAAATGACAAGCTTTTTCCATCCACTTAAGATTAAGGGAGTAAAGAAATTTCACAAACATTAAATCCAATCTTTTTTTTTCCTAAACTATGAAATTATTATTGCCATTATTAATATTAGCATTTCTGCAAATATTTTTTAGAAACAATCTAAATGACACTTGTAATTAGAATATATTTTATGTAGAAAATAAATTACCCTGGTTTTGAAATAACAGCTCACTGACAAAAACTATTACATAGAACAGACTCTCATGCAGATACATATGAACAGATATGAAACCACACTTCTCTGTAGGCTTTCTAAGTACAGTTTTGCTTGGAGTTACATAAAGACACAGTGTAGGTTTGAAATAGCTGGACTGCATAATAGAAGTGGAGAGAGGGAGAAAAAAAATGCTCCTTTTTTAGCTATTGAATGCTACTTTTAGATTAGAATGAAACATCCCAAATTCCACGTAATATAATCAGATCACAGACCAAAACAAAATTGGTATTTGTCTGCACACTTCTCAATTTTCATAAATCTTGGATTGTTTCGTTTTACTGCAGCCCAAGAAAAGATGTGCTTGTATAAGACACAACTTGTTTCTTCTATCTCACTGTGATTATGCTTAGAAAAATCGGTGCAAAGTTGCATCATCAGTATAAGCAGTTAAATTACTCCATCAGTATTTATCATAATAACCAATACCACCTTTTTCTACCACTATGACATTTGCGTACTTACGATTCCACTTTGCTTCAAAGTCATCTCTAATCTTTACAAGGCTAAATAAGTTTTCTGGTTATCTTTAAATTTTGAAACATGCAATATCTTTCATCCCACTTTCCAGCTCATTAATAAATACATTAAACAATGGTATTTAATGTACAGGTCAGGAGGAGACAGAAACGTTAACCTTTTGCCATGCTGAAAATTGACAATATACTCCAATATATATGCCAATAGGCATACTATATCTTCTGTCTCTTTCTTCTAACTTATGATGGAACTTTAACTTTCAGCTGGAACTATTCAGTGTTCTTAATCACTCTTGAAGGACTGTGTAGACTGTGTCAAAGGCTTTTTGAATGTCCTCTGAATCACCGTTTTTGGTCTCACTTTAAAAAAAAAAGCATTATTTTTGAGACATTTACAAATATTTCTTGTAAACTGAAAATACTAGTGTCTTATTAGATTCGATGGAGGTGTGTGCTCTGCAATTTCAGTAAACTGAGTCCTCAGAAGAAGAGCATGGTTTGCCCCGTGAAAGGGCAGACTAGGAAAAACAGCTGAATCAGTAATGCAGGAAAATCAATTACAGGGCCATATTTTTCCAGCTGGAATGAAGAACTTCAATATTCATGGTAAATCACACAGGTGATGGAAGACTTGGAAGCAGTGGCAGCAGCAGTAACATGGGAATCACTGCAAGTGCACAAAGGCTCCCTGGGAGTCATGGCAAGTGCACAAAGGCTCCCACGATGCTGACCAGGGCCATGCTGTCAGCATGGCACAGACACTGGGGGAGATGATAGTCCTGTGTACGACAGGATGACAGTGACAGACTGATAGGAAATACCTGTCATGACAGCAGGCAATATATGCGTCTAAGCTCTCTATACATAGACTGGAGAAGTCTGAATGACTGACTTGGAGGAGGATAATGAGGTACTTCACAGTCATTACAGGCAGCACAGGAGAAAGTACAATAGGGCTTATCTGAAAATCAAAAAGTAGAAAATTAATGGCACTTTTTTTCCCCTCCTTTATGAAGAATAATGGGTATCGTGAAGTCAGATGGTGAAGGACTATAAAACTGAAAACAAACTGCCTGTATTTGATGCTTTGAAGGGGAACTGGGGAAAGACTCAGAGAGAGATGTTAGGAAAATCTTTGCAGAACACTGGGAGCCATGAGACAAGATGACATTTGTCATGTGCTGAAAAGAGGCCAGTTGTGGTATCTGAAATGTGGAGAATCTGCATGAGAGTTTCAGCTCAGTGCACAACTTAAGAAGCTGTACCTTAGTATGGATGAGAAGGATAGGAAAGACACCTAAATGCCAGATGTTTATGTTTCAATCTTAAGACAGCTAACATGCTGATAGAGATGACAGTGATGAAGAAAAATTGTGAAATTGGAAAGATTATTCCTGTTGGTCCTGACGTTAATGTCTAAGCATACACAGTCTGGTATGAGGAAGATGGGGTGAGTTGTATCTGCATGGACTTTGGGTTTTTTGGTTGGTTATATGTAGGTTTGGTTTTTTGGGTAAGTTTTTTAAAATTTTTTGTTTGGTTGGTTGCTTTGAGGTGTTTTTTTGTTTGGTTTGGTTTTCTTAAATTTTTTTGTTTAGTGTTTTTACAGAGTAAATAGTATCTGGAGTGCAAATCACAAAGATGATGATTAGAGTTCTTATATCAGCTATAATGACATTTCTCTGATGAAAATGGCAAAGAAACATTTAGAAAGATAAAAATAAAACTAGAAGAGTGTAAGATGGAGTTGGGAGAAGAGAAACTCCCTACAATTACTGAGATTAGCACACCCACTGAGCTCACACACTGGCTAAGGGATGAAGAAGTTAATGTCTGAGCAAAATAAGTCAATTACAGAAAGGAGCAGCTTCAACTATGACATTTTATACAATTTTTCTGCTTTTATCATGAAATAGATTTTATTTTTTCATACTGCTTTTTGTGGCAATTCCCTTATCACAGCAGAAATAATTTAATTTTCTTAAAAATAAAAGAAGTCCAGCAGAAGGGTACAATTGACAAAATCTGTTGCTATTTATTAGTGGCACTGCCAAATCAGCCAAAAAACTGAGTGATAAAAAGTGAGAGAACTTGCCAAGAGCCTGTCCTTGGACACTTGCTGCGAAAAGCCACCTTCATTTGCAATGGGTGAACAGGTTATGCATAAAAGAAGACAGACTTTTTTTCTTGTCGACTGCTCAGTATGAAGTGTTAGTTTCTCAGCAGACAACAGAAGTAAGTTGCCAGTGATGCTTGAAGCTAAAATTTCCCATTTGCAAGTACAGAACAGAGCTGTTTTACCAGCACCATCTGAGAGAAATACCATTTAAATGTCTCCAAAACAGTTACTGACGTATGGAGTTTGGATAATGGAGCTGGCAAGGTATTTGGTGAAACCTAACGACTTTCACTTTTGTGTAAACACATATTTAAATACCTATCAAACAGATCCTTAGTGTTCTGCTTAGTAGTCAAGATATACAGCAACTGTTGAGAACAGGAACTGAATCACACTTCTTCTTCGGAGAGTTAAGGGCAATATGTATTTATTGCTTTGCTAATGACATGTGATCATGTTTAAAATCTATACAACTGCTCTAAGACATCATCCAGCTTTATTTGCTTGTTATTTTGTAGCACTACATCAAAGCTATTCTAATGCAGCTGAAACAAAATGTGGGAACACTACTAACATAAATTGTGATGTATTTTTAAGATTTTTGTGGGGTTTTTTTTTGTTTTGGTTTTTTTTTTGTTTGTTTGTTTTTTGTTTTTTTTTCTTTTTTTTTTTGTGACGGCTATATTGTACCAAGAAATACTAAGAATTGGGTAATAATGGTGGGAATAGATCCCAACAAAGAAAAACTGACCAACAAGTCAATCAAGCCCATGGTAAAGTTCACGACTGCGCTAAGCATAAACAAGAATTAATGAAAAGTGCATTGTATAGAATGCAGAGCTAATTTCAGAGTAAATAGCAAATGAAAACTCAAATGGCTCTAAAGCTTTCCAAGAATGAGCAAAAGCCTAGTGATAAAAACAAATAATCAATAAAAACCTATAAGTCCTTATTTCTCTGTTTTCTAGATGTGGAAAGCAGTATCATTTAGGGAACTTAAAATGGGTTTTGCAGATGTTGAAGAATCTGTGATTCATAAAATAACAGGAACAGCCTAAATCCTATATAGATTAGTCTGCAGACTCTTTTCCTGATTAAAGCTGGTTTTGTTTAATCTTACTACTTGTTATTGCTACTACTTCAGCACTATATTCTTGATATTTTATTGTAACAATCACTGCTTATTTTATAATTAAAATATTTCAGTGTTTTAGCTGACATTCTAAGCCACCTCTTAGATAAAAACTTATACTGTTTTCAGCCTATATTTTTCTAAAATCACCTTGCTTTCTTAACTCTTTGGGAAACGCTTTAAAAACAATAAATGGAGAAAGCAGGTAATCTCCCATCAAAGTTCACAGAAGGCATGTAGCTCAACACACTCTTCTCTGTGCACTGCCTTAGCTATCAGCCTGTTCAGCAATATGGTTCCAAGTCAACACAAAACTGAATATTAACTGAGCAAAGGCTACACATTATTACATTCCGTAAGTTTGAACTACATATAAGCAACTGATTTATCTTATATTAAAACAAAGCAAAAAAAAAAAAAAAAAAGTGAGTTTCATCCAGAAAAGCGATGGAAATTAACAACAGATTAAATGTAATATTCATTAAAACCATCATTATATTGAAATTTCTTCATTTTTAAAGAAATATTAAACTTATTAATATTTTAAATTTTAGAACAGCCGAGTCCCATTTGCTCTTTTCACTATATATTGGACAATATTTGTGTTTTATTAATTCACATTATGTGATTGACAGCACAAAGGCATGTTTGTACCAAACAAGGATGTAGACAGGCTCAGACGCTTACAAATGTAGATGTGGATTCCTGTTTACAGCTGATATTGTAAGTTGAAGAAAAAAAGTTAATTTATATGAGAAAAGGTAGCCAGTCATCCTCACATCTCCCTTCTCCATTCTATATAGAATAGAGAATTCTATACATTCTTCAGGTATTTTAGAAGAGATCTTCTATCAATAACATACCAAATGCTCCCCATTAATCAGCTTCTATTAATTCATTGGTTTCCACAAAAATAAAAAGAAGGGGAAAACCCCAAACTAATGCACCAGATATTTAGCCATAGATCATAATTTGAAAAGAAGAAGAAAAATTTATTAAGTAACTAGTAAAACTAGCTATAATTTAGCAAAAAATATTTTTAGGTGAGGTTCTAATAAGCAAAGCAATGTAGCTGTATACAAAAGACCAAAACATGAAAAAAATGTTTGTATTGGATATAAAAATAATCTTCAGATGCTATAAATGGATAAAAATCACTGCTTGCTTGATATAAATTACATTGCTGACAATAAAGTGCATTTGAGAGAAAATAAATCACTTTGCCAACAAGCGATGATTTTTATTTGCAGCAGGAGGGAGAATTCCTCTGGAAAAGCACTCCATTGAATTTTTTGTTGCTGCAGTCTATGCTTGAGCTGGCTGTTCAGGGAAAATGTTCTCAAATATTGTACTGACACAAAATGAAATGCTGACAAAAACTAGTGCACAGTGTGATATTCCTTACCTGAGACAGATTGTGAGCTAGCACAGAGGTGACATTTGAAATAATGGACTAGGTCGTCCCTGGACTTAAAAAGGCAGAATTAGAGAAACTCTGTGCTGATTTTTTTTCCCACTAAATAGTTTGCTGAGGGTCTTGTGCAAAAGCATTATCTAAGTTTACAGGAGATGAACACATATATGAAGTTTTTAAAAGTATCTCTCCTCTTGTTTCAGACTTTAAAGAAGACAACCTGCCCTCAAAAAGACTCAAAAAGCAGTGCCAGTTTATGAGGAAAAAAGCATAAGGAACTCTGTATGAAAAATATATTGCAGAACCTCAGAAACCTCACTTACCCTGCGATTTTTATATACATGCCAATGGTACTTCCTGAATTACAGCTTATTTGTGCTTTGTAACACAGATATTGAAGGGACTTCGTGTACATTTTTAATACATTTTCTGCGGTCCAAAATGAGAATTTTCCTTTTTAATGGAATTTCCCCTTCTACAAAAAAAAAATAACAAAACCAAAACTTTACAAAAAAACCAAAATCAAAACATGTAACGAATGTCTCTAAGACTCCCAATGAAGCTGCTTGTAATGTTAAATAAAAATATTCACAAGCCAAGGATCTCTCGGCAAATCTTCCACCAAATAATAATAAGAAACAAAATGATGCTTTAAATGCTATCTTTAACCTCTTCTTCACATGAACATCCATATTTTCTATTAAATTGCTACTTCTAGACAGTACTCTGTGTAGCATGATCCTCTTAATCCACAATTCAGGACTGATAATCATTCTTTTCTTTGTACATTTCTAGGGATCTGTTGAAATGCTTGACTGCCTAAACTACAGTAATTTCCTTTATGCAGTTGTAAATTAAATTTTGTAGAAGTGGAGAGTGATTTAAAAAAAATAAATTTCCTTTTAAGAAACTAAATACAGCAAAGAAAATTCAAGAGGTAGAGACATTCGTACTCTGCACTTACACAGGGAGACAGAACAAAACAAGAAGTGACAATTTTACAATTGTATTATATGTACTTTCCTCACCCAAGCTGACATATAATGTAGGATGTTTTACACAAACACAGAGCTCATGTTTTTATCTTGGAATACTTCTTTCTCATCTTTCGAATATACCAATAAAGAACTTTGACTGATTTATAAATATTTCTCCCTGCTTATCTGTCACTTTCCTCAGAAAAACACATTTGTTTACTTTATATTCAGTCAGTTCAAATGGTGCCAAAGTGACTAAGTCCAGTAAAATAAATAATAGATTCCCTGGAAAAGCCACATGACCAAAAATTAAACTTGAATAAAAGAAGCTGAAGGAATTGAAAGCAAACCAAACCACCACCCCCCTAAAAAAAAAGTTCATTAGCAAGCACTGAAAAGAAAAACGATCAGAATTCTAGACAAAAACTTAGAGAATGTAGCAACTACAATTACTAGGAATATTATACAATATAATTGAAGTATATATGTAGAAAATTTGCGTTTAAAAGTACCTCTTTATCACTTAATGATTTACACATAGAAGGCCTTACTCTACCAAATATTATTACAGATGGGGAACACCAAACTTGTAGCAGCCCATCAGACACGCTGCAAATAATGATTTGGATTCTATTACAATTTTCCTGATAGAAGTTCTCCTTTAGATGTTTTTTCATGCAGATTTTGGAAATGAGTATATAAAATTTCATTCCTAGTTTGATCTGTGCTTCACACATTTGTGTGGATGTTTATAAGGAGGTCCAGCAACTAGATATGCCGACACTCTGAAGTTCTAAACCAAAACCAAAAACAAGTCATTGCTTATTCACCATGTAGACCTTGTCTTTATGACCTGGTTATTCTTGATAGAGCTGAAAAAGATCTTTCAAAGAGATGGCAATGATACCACCAAGGGCTGTAATTTGAGCTACAGTTTCTCTCCAATACAAATGAAACTAGTCCCTATTTCACAACACATTACACAGAGATAGTGGTTGAAATCAGGCTAATGACTTATAGTGATGACATGTTTTTATGTAGTTTTCTTGAAATATGAGTGAAGGAATGAAAACTCATTATTCTTTTATTTCTAAATTTTTTTTTTTGTAATCTGAGCTCTCCCTTACAGGTCCTAGAAAACAGAGCTGTTTAATTTCTGCATTTTCAAATGCACCTTGACAGTTAAGGAGCATACAACATTAAAAAATTATGTATTTTTAGGCAGGAAAAAAAAAGATAAATTGATCTATCATGTAATTCCACATTTTTCTAGCAGCAATATATAAACCACGAGGTAGCTAAGCGAATACTGAGTTCATTTATTTTCACATGGAAACTACGTCCAATTGTTATACTGACCAGCTTCAGAGTTCCACCCTGCCATTGGATTCCTTTCAACTTAGTGTAGATCCTGAAGGATCATCAGTTTGGAAAGCTAATATGGGAAAGTACCAATGTTTTAAGAGCCTCTTTTCTACTTCACTATAAAATAATAAAAAAAACCCCCAAATTTAAAAAGGTCAGCTATTATTTTCATTTGAACAGCAGTGCTAAATGTCAAAGTGGTTGGCATTAAGTAAGCTTGTAAAGTGACTACTTAAAGCACCCATGTATGTGCCAGTATAAGCACTTGAGACAGATAATCTGAAAGAACAGAGAACAAAGTACTTGATTTAGTATGAAGACTTCTGAAAAACCCCTCCTTCAAGGATTCAGTTATAATCCCACAGATACAATAATTAAATGCACTTCATGTGAAGTTGATCTGGCACTGATATATTCTTATACAAGGTGGCTTTGCACTCGAGTATTGTGCAAAAAACAATTATTTGCCCTTAAATCATCTTCATGCATAAAGTAATGACCTTTCCATTTTACAGATGGAAAAACTGAATCACAGAATGGCTTGCTCTAAATGATTTGTCATATTAGCAGCATGGGACAACAAAATTCAGACGAGAAATCCACTTGGTAAGTACGTGGCTCAATGAGTGCTGAGCTGCTCAGTTTTAGACAAGCGAAGTGAAAAAAGTGACAAACTTTAACTGTTAAAATATTTCAGGATTTATGTAACTCTTTTTTACAACAGTAATGGAATATTTATATATTAAAAACAGAGAATATCTCAAGAGCTTGTGAAATCATCACTACATGGATGTTGTAAGAGATTCAGGTTCTGCGCATCCAGTACAGCTTGCCAATACTAAACTGAAACAGAACTCAGATTTACTTAATGTAACTACAGACTGGAAACTGTAGACCCAACCACTAGTATCATAAATTCATTAAGGGAAAAAACCCTACAATTGCCCTTTTTTTCCCGTCTTTTAAACACATTCTACACTACACATCCAAAAAAAAAAAAATCTGTTCTGTGGGTAAACAGACACAAATTGCAGTGCCTAGAGAACAAATAATAAGCACCTTCAACTTCACTGAAACCTAAAGGAGCTGAAGGCTCTCATCTCCATGATAGATCATGCCCTTTAGAACTATATGAAGCAGCATGGTGGAAAAGAAAATTGGAAAGCAAAGCAAGCCATAAGATATTCTGAGCACATTTACAAAGGGCAGGTACCTGCATTCTGGTCCTATTTGTGTATTATTCTTTCCATGAGTACAATATCACTCTACTGGTTTCTGCAATACTTGTAGCCAAAATAAAATGGTTATATCCAGATTGCTGCAAGGTATGGATGAAGATGAGAGACCATTTGCTTGAGATTAAGTGCTCTGGGCCTGCTTATCCTAACAGAGAGGATAGGAAGATGATAAAAATATTTTGTGACCCCAACATACTTAATTAAAAATAATCTACTCTAACTGGAATTTCATATCAGAAACTAGCAAACATATTTCCATCTAAATTATTTTGTCAACAGCATGGTAGTATCCTTGCTAACCTTATATGGCACCAGTGAATAATTAGAGACACAGGGGTGTGACTCCAATTGAAGGTGTTGGCATCGTAGCACTCTGTGAAAATATTAACTATGAGGTTAACTCCAATTTTCTCTTCTTTAATTAAATGCACATGGTACTAATGAGGTAACCTACTGTTCCTTGATAGCACTAATTAGCTAAGAGGAGAGCACACTCTCACACTGCAATTTAAACCTAAAAATAAGGTTGAAATATGCTAATTGCAGGCAATTTAAAACAGTACAAGTTGTAGAACTAGTCATAATAAGGAAAACTGACTGTTTTACAGCTCTGCAGCTGTAACTTTGGTTAAAATCAAAACACCTCACATAATTTTATTTGGCAAAATATCCACCAACCTCCTCAAAGATTGTTATTTAATTCAGAGTGTACAATACAAATGAAAACAAAAACCTATCATTTTATTTACCTAGAAAAAGATAAATAATGCCTGAGAAATATCATCAAAATCTGATGGAGTCTATGAAGAATAATATCATTTTTTAGGCCTAACTTGTAGCCATTATTTTCCTAAACACTTCTCAGTTTCATCTGTAGAGGTATTGAGCAGCTGCAGCTTACACTGATGTTAATGGGGTCCTGGATACTCAACTTAACTGAAAGTCTGGCCTTAAAATTAAGACTCCTGAGTGGGGGAACAAAAAGGAATAAGGGAACATGTTTTCTCAAGAGAAAGTAGGTTTTAAACAAATCTGTGATTTTGTGTACAACTTTGAAGTGCATGTGCTTTATATGGTAACAGTGGTTCAGCTTAGCCAGTGAGTTGTGGATGAAGTTGCATAGCACATTAACTTGTAACAGTATTTTCAAATGTCTTGATTCAGCTGTTGAGTAAAGAGAAGATGGACAATCATTCTTTTGCTGTAGAAGTGATTTTGCTGACTAAGGCATGGAGGGACAGTGGCCTGAGCTTTGGCAGAGATAGATTACTTTTTTTTCTCCTTTACAGAAAAAGAGTTGCAATGCAAAGAAGATAAAAGGATTACAAGATAGTGATCCATTAATAAGACAGAAATTGGAGATCTTAACTGAATATAGGTGCAGGAAAATCTTGAACTGAATGAAAATAGCGTCTCTCACACAACCAAATGTTTCATCTTATTTTCTGAGTCGCTAAAGAAAATAAACACTAAAAAAGTGATAACAAACATGTTGTCATTCCAGAAAGAAATAAAATCTGTTCATGTGTATTTATAGATATAAATGCATGCTATACATCTTATAATCAGCAGATTTCCATAAGACATAATGAATTATCAATAAAAAGGATATAGGTTATCTGACTTTACACTACATATTTCGTTTTAATTTTGAGCAATTATATATGCCCACAGTTCATTTTTCAGGTGTTCAAAATTTAATTCCCCTTTAGGATTGTTAGATCAATGCTGTGGTGGGGTCTAGCTCACTAGTCAATGAAGCTATGCTACACAAAGGTCCATGAAATGCCCATTTCACATTTCCTGAAGCATTATTACAACTGATAGATTTTCATCAAGGACCACAGCTATCATATACTACAAGACAAGTGCAGGAGTAATCAAAAGTGTTACTAATGTCTCATTTGCCAGGTGATTCTTAACAACATAAGAGAATCTGTTTAGTAGTATTCATAGGTTACATGAGTCGATGGACTATTTTCAACTGAAAAGGAGAGCAAAAGACCTAAAAGGGTCCTCACCAATGCTGGGCATCAGATTCATCCTGATTCCAAGTCAGTGACTGATTTAATTCTGCACATGTGAGCAAGACTAATTAAACGATAATACAGATGTTGAGGCAACTACCAGTCTGTGCACCTCAACTTATGCCATCTCTTGTCAATGTCAATTTCAAAAAGCAAAATGTCATCCCCTTCTGAAACCAAAATTTGTCTCCAAGAGAAAACAAACACCATGACCTGTGCATGCAAACAGCAATGGTCCTGACTTAGGCAAGTACAATTATGTAAATGGGATGCAAATATGCTCAGATCCAGTTCTACTTACATGATCTGATGTGTGGCCCAGGAAATTGCTGATATTTCACATACAAGAAGTGTTAAAAATATATTAGTGATGAGTGTTACTAGAAGGCAATATTTTTGTCTTTTTATTTGCTATGATTTACTCATGTATTTGGGCTTTTTTTTTTCCTAATCTCAAAAGACTTCCCTTAGAAATCTGTGAGAACTTTAATAGAGCCATGATGGCTTGAGCCATCTGTTTTAAAACAGTCTCTAGAAGTGTGAAAGAATCACACAGTTCCACAATACACACAGTATTTGTGCAGCAATGTCCAAGCTGCATCTTTATTTCTGAGATAGAAGCATAACTATGATGACTTCTAGTGATACTGGAAGGTACCCATATTGCATAGCATGAATGACATTTCTGCATGCAAACATCTCCAACAACAACCAGTCAAGTGGAAGTAAAAACTTTTCGAACTGCAAAGATAATTAGTCCCACAATAACATCCTACTGAAATGATGCATCTAATTCAAATCGATTAGAAAAGGAGGTTGCTGTTTTATCAGGTTCACAGTTGTACTGCAAAGTGATAGAGCCAAGCTAACCCTAAAGAAAAGCTTTACCAGCTTCAGCATACATAATGAAGTTCCTGAAAATCTTTTCATTCTTAAATAGTTTGTATTCCATTAAGAGCATTCTAATAAGTGAATGAAAGATTTCACAGGAAGCTAACAGGCTGTGAAGCAAACAGTTACCAGTTAAGCACCATGGAAATGAATGCAATTTTAAATAATTCGCTACAGGATGAAGCCACCTCTTAAACATAGAGTTATTCTCCTTCTTGAGGGATGCTTTAGAGGAACATACCTCTCATGAAATAAGAATAGTTTTCTTCAAACTTCTTCAACCTTTTTAGGTTGTTTGCACAAGTTACCAAGTTAAGCTTTGATGATAATAAATAGTAAGAAATTTGATGCCATTGGGCTCTGCACTGAACCCAGTAACCATAGATTTTGCTATTTCTGCTGAAACATATCCAGAAATCAAAACTGAATTTTCCTTTTGTTCTTGCAATAAATAGTGAACCTCACCTGAGCCATGGCCATAGGAATCAGAAAAGCAGGAAGACCTTGTTCTAAACTCGTTTGCCCAGTGGTCAGCTGCTGGCAGCCAGTGAGCTCAGTCTCTGCTTCCTGAGACACACGGATTTTCCCAACTGTTTGGTCCAGATTCCCAGGCCAAAGCATCCCACACAGTGCATAAATCTCAGTTTCAAATATGTGACCTACCTCACTGACAGCATATATAAAATTGTCTTGTATATGCAGACATATACAAAACCCAAGTACCTAGTGTTTTCTTTTAACAGAATATAAATTACTATTAATCCCTATCACATGCAAAAGATATAATGAAGAAAATACACTAACACAGAGATTCATAGGGCTCTTTGATTTTTATACTGGGTAACTTTTGTTAACTACGTCCGTCCTACAAGAAAATAAAAAGTTCCCATCATTTCTTCATTTTGTCCATCCCTTGATACTAAATCTCTCTGATCTAAAAATAACACAAAACTCAGCTGATCATTTATATATCTATGCATACTAGCAAAATGAGGTAAATAATGTTTAAAAATATATATTTAGCTCAGACACCCAGTTTACGATTGTTTAAATAAAACTAGTCTTGCAAAAAAAAATCCTTTTTAAGCACATTTTCTCTACAATGTATACTTTAAAAAGATTTAAAGTGAATGAGGCCTAAAGTCTCTGAAGGTTTGTAAATATACAGTAAATGGTTGAAGGAGATAAAAAGTTGTTTTACTAAAGGGTTATGTGAAGTCAAAAGAAAAAAAAGAAAAAATATATATTAGTTCACTGGTTCTTTGAGTTAGGTTTTAAAACTGCACCACGGATATATTTTTCTAAAGAAGACAAAGCAGATGTTTATACAATATATATAAAATAAATTACTACACAAGAAAATGTCACATTTTAGAAATGTTTCACTATATTCTGGGAATTTCTCCTTTACAAGCTCGTTATCCAATAGTAGCTCTCAAGAATAAAGCTCATTTACATGCAAAATAAGAGTATGGTCTACTCTTTAAAGGCACAGTGATAAACACACCAATTTGACAATTACATTAATATGAATATTTGCATAGTCTCCCGTCTACACCTGTTCTTAATTTGAAGCAGCTGCAGAACAAATCACATCACATAATCTGGATATGCCACCGAGTCACATAAACACACCAACCCTTCGAACCCTTCTCATCAAGTTTTTTTTTCCTCTGCTTGTATGTTTGTTTTGAATTTACATGAACCCACATTAAAAAGATTTTTGGTTGGACAATTTACATTCATCAGTGATAACATATAGAGGATAAATTGCCTTTTTTGTTGTTTTGGGTTTTTTTGGTTTTTTTTACTCTGTTTCCTATAACAACGAACGAACATTTAATCTCCATGACTAGGTGGACAGCACAGATACTCAATATTTTACAGTTTATTGTATGAGATACACCTCCTGTGAAACATGTTAAAAACATATCCAGTCACCGCCCAGTGCAATAAAAGTACCAATGAAATCCTTACGGTTCTTAGAAAAATATGACTGAATGGTCACTTCAGTTCCTTGCAAAATCGGTGCTTTCCACTATTTAGAAAACTCTGTTTTGTACCAGCAGCATAAAAAGAACAACAAAACCACAGTTGACTGATAATTCAAAATGGCAGTTCACACTAATGACACATTCTTCTACATGTATGCTGCTTCTTTTTGATATACAAACAAGAAATAATTGAGTAATTTAGGACATTGACTCTATTCCTATGCATTCTGACTGTCATTAGGCCCCATTCTGTAATGTCAAATTCATTCAAACTGAAAGAAAGACGAGGGAAAGGCAGCACATGTGGGAAATAACTGAATACATCACACATACTTGATACAGCAATGATGGTGAAGGATAATGCCAAATGCAAAATGCTCAATATTAATACTAATTCAAAATTTTTTTCAATGAAAAATCAGCAGCACAGACATACAACCCAGGTTCTTCTTTCCACAACTTTCTCAGGAAAAGTAACCCATTACAGGGCCTATGTTGTTATGGGGGTGTTGCCTTCAACCTCTAAACTAATGATTTTACTAAAAGCAGATGAGACACTTTGGTGTTTCAGAACAAGTATTTAGAATTGGATATCTTTTTGGACTGGGATCCATCATCAAATACTGTGGTAGATCTACAATCCTTAGCATCAAAATAAGTATAAACTGGAGGACAAGTCTGAACAATCTCAGCCATTCTAACACTGAAACATCACCCAGATGCAGGAGTTTTGTAACAGAAAACCAACTCCTCTGGTGGCTATCAAAAAAAGTAAAAATTTTTATGTTAAAGTTATATTGTAAAAGAGGTAACATCGTATGTTATGATGATTCTTTCAGTGAAGAAAAGAGCATGGCATCTGCCTGAAGCTGTCACATCAAGGAGAGTTGGCAATGCTTTTCCAGTTCTAGACTAATAAAACAAGCATGTGGGGATTTTAACTGTCAGCAATTGGGAACTGCAGCAAAGACAAACGACAACCAGTCTGGACAGCATGTAGGACCACTGTAAGCTGTCATCAGAAATGAAAATGGGTGAAGAATTAAACAAATGATTTTGAGAAAAATATGTATATTTAATTTAACACTAAACTACCATTTAGCCGTAAAACAAATAAAAAGGAAAAAAAAATTTGTAAAAGAGAGACATTTCTACAATGTGAAGCAGAAGCCAAGATGCATAACTCATGGGAATAATTTATTTTGATACAGATGTCTGGTACTTTCTAGGTGACTTAGCAGGACTCTGGACTGGGAAATTTCTTCTTATTCCTTTTTTCCACTAAATATTTAGCTTCTCCAGGCTAGAAAGAAATAAAACAAATTCCATATTTTATCATCATTTATAGGTTGACTGGATGAGATACTGCATCAGCCTTTGCTGAGCATAGTTTTAAGCACACTGAGGAACATCCCTGAAGTTGAGTCAAATGACTCAGAAACCGTGCTGATGTAGCACAAGAAAATGCAAGCATTCACTGTTGCCTGTAGTCCTACCCAACCAGATAGACATGTCAACTAATATTTGTATCTTGAGACACCATATGTGTCACACAAAACTTACAAAAGAAAATAAGAAAGATCAAAGTTAAACAGCTTGTGCACGTTAAACCAATGTTTGCACATCTGTAATACCTGGGTTGGGAAGAAAAGCACCAACTGATGTTAAACATTACTAGAAATCAGGATTCTGCTAAAGAACAAATAATAAAGTCAAAAATCTCATCAAATGTATTTTAAAATAATTCTACCAATGTAATTACATGTAGAAGCTGGATAACATGCCCAACATATTGCAAATCTCTTAACATTAGATTACAAAACCTGATATGAACATCAAATGACGCAACATGATGCCTACATCAATTTGTTCATCCACCCTCATTTCAAATGCAAAGCTGTACTGTGAATTTAAAACTCAGAAAATTCTTGAAAGCAATCGCTGTGGAGTTTGGTACACGTACTTTTTTATGAAGGGTATAAAAGCAGCCACTCTTCCTGATGAGGTCTTCAGTTCCCTTCATATTTTTTCACAATGATAAACACGCTTATCAAAGGAACCGTGGGATGGATGACTACACTAGGGAGAGTTGATCAGCAGAAAAACTAGCACAATCTTTTTATCTAAAATTAGCCTCAGTGTAAGAGATGTAAATCATAAATTGCCTCCTAGGAGTAAGATCATACCCTAATCTTTCAAACATGTCTAAAGCTTAAGGTGAGCCATCTTGCCATAAGTTTATCAAGTACTTTGCCTCTCTTGGATGTCTCAGAGAGTAGTATCATAGACATTGGTCTTAGGAAAAAGGAAACACATTTTTTTTTTTAATTACCACCACCTTCTAGCACAATTTCATTGTTGGTTTTGTCAGACCCAGAAGAAAATCAGAGGGAATACAATTGCTTTCAGTGACACTAAACATATGTAAGACTTACACCGAACAATTACCTTTTAAATGTATATCTGATATTTTAATTAAAAAAACAGTATACCCAGAAACACACAAAGTATCTGAAATACAACAAAAACACCTCGATTTCATATTGAAATAAATATTCTCTCAAGCTAAGTCTCTGTTCTGTCACTAAGTTATTCTTTGTCACATTCTTTTAGTACTGACTTAACTTCCTACAAAATTGAAAATTAGCTTATTTCAGAAAAGGACAGTCAATAATAGAATTTCATTTTGCCTATTTTCATAGCAGCAATTTATATGAGATTATATGTTGACTGTAGCCTACATTAAAGTTAAAATTACGTTTATAACTTACCTTGATATTGTGTTTCATAGTTGTTTTCACCAACTTAATGGTAAACGATAGACTGACATCAAAAGAATGGAACCTACTTAAAGAATTGTGTTGTAGAGCATTTTTAAAATGCTTCCATTTTCTTCTAAGGAATCCAGGCACCCTTTCTCTCCTTTTCATTGACTGGGTTTTTGTATGGAGACTGAAGACATAAAGGGGAAGATCCCTTTTCCTTACAGTGGGGGAGACACTGAAATTCTCTATATAGGATGAGGAATCTGAAGGGCTGGGCTTCACTGACTGCATGGCCAAAGCCATAACATAGATACAAACTCATGGAAGTGCCATGGAACTTCCAATGGAACTGAGGTACTACTTTCTCTTTTTGAAGGCCCTTTTTTAATCACTTTCAGAGCATGACACACGTTGAGCATCTGATGCCCTCTGTGGTGTTAGAAAGTGGCTATGTAGCTTGAAATAATTTGAAGGTCCAACTATTTTCCTTGAGCTTAATCATATTAATCCAATCTTTTCACCACCATGGAAAGTAATTACGGCTACTAAAATGCATACTGCATCATCCTGATATCAGCATTGTGTCACAAAGAGAATTGTTCATTAAGAGGCTGAACTGGGAAACTTTAGATATTTTTAGGGGTTTCCATCTTAAAAGCATGATTAAAAGCAGTTGTGAGAACTCTAACAGAATATGGTTTGTGAAATGTGAAATTTGCTGGTGAAACCAGACTTTTCTTGAAGGGAAGTCAAGTCCACTTGAACGGTCAAAAGCACATCATTAGAAAGAAAACTTATTGGCTTCTGGATATTGCTTGAAAAGACAGAAGAATAGCAAACTGAATTACAATAAATTATCATTTAGCCTACTGGGCTGCTTTTAACAAAGGTCAGTACTCAGTGCCCAAAGAGAAAGAGCACAGTGGCAGACAAATATTGAGATGTGTTCTCGAACTTGGATATATGTTGCTTGAAAACCTGCATCATTCTTTCAGATTAATTTCATGTCTTTTACTCCACAAACAACAGAAAAATTGGATCCTGTGGACCCTCAGAAAAACTAGAAGAGCTGGAGGGCTGATAAAAGAGCAGAGGTATCTTTGGCTCTGTATGGATCATATCTCTTTCTTCTTTACTAAGGAATATTCAAAACTTGAGCAAATGGATTTTGGAATTCTGTTAAAAGTGTGAATGATATATACCTATTCCTTGTGCTCACACAGTTGGGCATGAAATACAGCCAGAGATGTACAAGTATAAACTAGCTGCCTGCTGTTCAGTCCCACTTGAAGGGGCTCGTCAATGATGCATGTCTCTGTGGGTCTCTGCAGTTCTTTTTCCCTCCTTGCACTCTGATAAGTAGTGCCCAAATGCACTGAACGCTCTCTGTGTATCTGATCCACTTTAAAATTGTGTACAGTTAATAATACAAGTAGACCCAAGTCTCTAACACAGAGCTTTCGTAACTACAGTAGTAAGAATAATGAAAATAAAAGTTTCATCCTAACAATGAGATTAATACTGAAGATGATATCTAATGCGTTTTAAGTTTAAAACGCAGTGGATTTTTGACCATGGACTGCTAGTCTAGCCAAGTGCCTCGACAAGTATTTGTCAAAACCAACAGTTTCTCACTGTTTTTTCTCTAACAGAGAAAGCACATAAATTATGATTCTATAAAATATACCCTTCTTGTGTGCAACAGATTTTATACTAATAATTAATAGTGAAACTAAAAAAGTTCATAAAGAAATGAAATGAATGAAAATGTAATATATAATGTAATGAAATGAAAATCACAGCACTAAGTATCCCAGAATGAAAAGAGGAAGAATATATTCACCATCTTTGTGGCACCATTCCAAAGGCACTGTACTAATGATGTGTAATCACCAAGGAAAAGAAAAGGAAAATATAAAATGATCTGCAGGGTGAAACAAAGGTTTTCAAAATCTTTTTTAGAATTTCTGTTGACAGTTTTACAGGGGAGGGAAAAGTGACTTAAATAACAAGGATTCTTTCTGCAAAAGGAATCTGCTTATGACTTTCTTCTAAAATCTTTGCCATTCACAGAGGTTTAATTGAGAACCAATTTTGTATAAATCATGTGGTGCAGCAGCATCTCTGATATGTTAGATTTCACCTTAACTACAAGAAGGGGTCCAATACAGCTATCACTAAAATTACTTTGAGTCTTCACTTGAAAACGTTAAATGATTCCACATACAATAAAAGTATTATCAAAAAAATTTGTGCGTTTTCATTACACTAGAACTTATTTTAAAGATGATGCCATTACTGCTCTCAAATCTTTCTAAAAGCATTTTTAGCAACTTACTATACTTTTAGTCAAAAGAATAAAAATATCCAGTAAATCAAACAAATTTAGATAAATATCTTATCTTTATCCCACTCCTATAACCAATTGGCAGGTTTTACTATTTCAATTTATCTTTGCTATGTTACCAAAACCCCAGAGGATTAGGAAATCAGTCTGCTGATACATCTCTGGATGCATTTTAGGACACTATTATTAAAGCTATTACGGCTGATTCAATTGCACTTATGTTTCTTAACTACAAATATTCCAAAGAATAATACACAAAGTCATAATTATTTGCTTCTAGAGGTATGGCCGAAGTATTATCATACCCCCCCAGTCCAATTAAAATGATTGAATACTCACTCAAAGAACTCTAACCAAGTATTCCCCACCCAGAAAAAAAACATTTTAAAAATTCTAGACTAAACAATTTTTCTGGATGCTAAATTAGCATGACTTTTCTTAATGTGGAAAAGAGCCTCCTCTCTCAATCTTGACTCTGAGACTTAATGGATCATAGTATATGTGAGACTTTAAAATCGTTGCAATAATAATGATCTCATAAGTGGGTTGTTAGACTAATTCATTTTATTTTCAGGTACAATGAGACAATCATCTCAACACTATAAACACTCTAAAACATTCCAAAAGTGGGTATTTTTGGATGAAAAAATATTTTACAACTTGGTTGTGTTTTTTAAATAAATTCTGTCTCTTGTTTCAGTGTATTTATTGCCATGAAAAGCAAATTACTTTTAGAATGAATGCCTTCCTATTATAAATATCCATATTTATTAATTCGGTGGTATTTCTTACAAGTCTTACTGATAATTATGAAGTCAATACATTTTTATATCTAACAGCCTGAAAAAGTCCAGACTATATTATTTATGGGAAAGCTACAGCTAATTAAATTATGCTCATAGAAATGTTTTACTGCAATCTAAGAGGTGAGGATTAAAATATCCAAAATGGTCATACACTGAAAGTGAATTTAAACAGATAAAATGTTGTGGATTTAGGATGCTACCTGATTTTACGAAATGAAAGTTACTATCTAGTCTTCAGTCTTTTCTATTCATAAAACAGGACATAAGTATGCAGAAAATAAAAATGATTTCTGAAAAAATAATTAACTATCATTTTCTTTAGGGTGTTTTAGGTAAATTCTGTAACTTTAAAAAGGCATTAAAATCTTTCAAAATAGTTTCAATGAGTCTTTACCTTTTTTAAGAAAACAGCAACAACAAAGAATACCACAACACTTCAGGACTAGAAGAGACTTTCTGAGTTTTACTTTTTGTTTCATTACTCCAATTCACATCTTGTAAATCCCCTTCTAATTTGTTGAGCTGTAACTTTAAGCAGGCAAAATGTATGGGTGGTGGCTATTAGTCCCAGTGCTTCTACTAGAACAGTGATCCAGAACTCTTTTCTCTGCATAGTGAAAATCTCTCTTTTCCATAGGTTATTCATGCTTACCTCAGTTTCATATCACCATATTTAAAACTCTCTTAAAGAAATATGACAGATATTTCTTCATTCCTCAATTTTGCTTTTTGACCCAGATTGCAGAGACCAATCCCAACGTTTCAGCCTGCCTTCACTTTTTCTGGAGGAACCTTTCTTGCACTTCTATTGCCTAAAAATGTATCCAGAATTTACTCAAGCTCATTGTAGGCGCATAGCAAGCATGCCAAGCTATCAGCCTCAGTCAGAACAGTGAGATACCTTCACTCCATGGATATTCAGGGCACTGGTACTAGAACCCTGAATCTTCCAGCAGAACCTCTATGGAGTACATTTCTAATACATCAGAAATTAGGTGGATTGCATATCTTCATTATTCCAGATGATATCTCAAAGATCTCTTTTAAAACTGAAATTTAATATTTCCCTATTTTGGGAAACTTGGAAACACAGTTTTAAATTTAAGATAATATCTTGCTTTTCTCACATTTGTTATATCTCTGGTCATTCGCAGTCATACAGTGACCGAACACTGAGCTCCTCTTTTTAATTTAGGTGATGGACATAAGACAAATAAAATATATTTTCTCTCTTAAGAACCGTATTTTTTGCTGTATTTTCTAACATTTATTAGAATTTGCTTTCTAAATTAAATTTTTGAAAGATATTAATCCGGTTCAATAGTCCAGCTCTCTTGTAAAACCTATCTTCCTGTTTTGTTTCTCGTGGGTGAAATACGTCCCCTGTTGCCAAGGAAGGCCTGGCATTTGGCATTTTTTCTTTCTTACCCAGAGTATGGGTTCAGCCATTCCTAATCAAGAGATATTTTTCTGCATACACCAACACCAATCATAATTTGCCTCCGAACTTGCCTTATCCCCTTCAGATTCTTTGCCCTCAAAGTGAGGATTTTCATGGTGTCCTACTCTGTTCTTAAAACAGAAATATTTATTGTTTTGCCCATGATTTCACTTTTAATCTTCTATTAAGAAATACTTTACTTAAATTTGGAAATTTGACTATTCCTAAGCATCAAGTCCACAGCTATCTGCGCACTAAATTACAGCTGCATCAATTTAGAAATACTTCTGCAAGTACTGAGTTGATTTTGATATTTTTTTCCCTCACGTTTGGTTACTGTATTAGTTCTCCTCAATACTGTGGAAGCTGTCTTTCCTATTAGACAGAAACTATATTTATTGAATAAATGGATTTACTATGAACACTTGTGGGAAAATCTCATTCTTCATTTATACTTCAAGTTCTTGGTAAGATCCTTGAAGCATATCGATGTTGCTGAAACACTGTACAGTCTCTTTTGTACATATTATTATTATACAATTGCTTTTCAAAGCTTCACATAATCAAGTAGTAAAGCAAGTAGTGTTTAGTAAATTTTTCACCATTAATTCTATTTCATAAGACCTTCATCTGTCTGTCTCAAGAAAATATTAGAAGCATAATAAGGCATAAAAAGACCTAGAACATCAAAGTGGCAATTGTTGACAACCTCCTTCCACAATAGGACGGGCTGATATGCTTTCCCACCCCACTGTGTGATTTCTTTTTCATCAGCACACATACTCACATGCTTTTCTTCTGTAGCATTACTGCATACTGTGTGATCATTTGGATAATTTTAACACTTTTAAACACAATTTTCCATGTACACATCTCAAGTGATGGCAAACTAAAATTAACACCTATGTTCATCTTGGCATACATTCAGATTCCTGATTAGCTAGCTCCTCACACCCCCAGTAAAGTCAACTTGCTTGGTAAAGCAACTGGACAACTATGACATCACAAAATAATGTCCAACAATTAGAAAATGTCAAGAAAAGAATACAATTCACAAAACAAAATTAATCTGAAAAGTATGTGAAGAAATCAGTTCAAGGAATGACATGAATGGCCATGGAGAGAAACTGAAATCTAATGAGCAAAACTGCATATGCTAACTGAAAAACCTTCATTGTTTAGTCACAGAACTTTGGTTTAGTCCAAAAATATTCTTAACTTTAAGATTGTCTGATGAAAGGAAAAACTTTGGCTGGGGAAAAAAAAAAGTTACTTTCCTTTATAATAAATTAACTAGAAACAATTCTGAAATATCTACCCCCATCTAGAGCATTCATACAATATTTTGTTTAGTTTCTTTTCCTGCTTTGGTAATTTCTAAATTGACATACACTAATGTGTTTTTCAACTTCAAGAGTATCAGGAGAGCCTTTCTTGAGTGGTGCGAGCCTAAACTGGCATAATTAGGGCCCTGCCTGGGAGCAGACCCTTAAATAGAGCTGCACACTGAGTGGGGAACCATTCACACTTCCCCTCTCAGCTCTTCATGAGCTTTTCTGGGCAGTGAGCCAGCTGGTAAGAGAATCAGGCTGATCCAACCTGTTGCAAGAGCCTGGAGAAGAGGCTCAAGGGGAGCTTCAGCTCCCAGCTGTGCCGTGGAACTGCTGACACAGCCCCAGGGCGACTGCAGGGGGACAGAGCTTTCCAGCTGCTCAAGAAGGCAAATCAACTTCAGTAGTGCTTGGGGATTCCTATAGGTCAGAAGACAAAACACAGTGCACTCATCCCATATACAGCAGTATTTCCTGGCCTCAGACAGGCTGCAGATTCTACAGTGAAGGAAAGATGAGTTTGCTGCTCTGCCATGTTCACACATGCTGCTGTGAACAGACCCAGACACCGCCTCTGAAGGTCTGTCCTTTGAATCTGAACGAAGAACTGGACTGTGTGTTCCTACTCTACTCCTAGTTCTCTAGAAGTACCAGAATCAACAAGAGAGAAAGGGGGAAAGGAAAGACATTCCAGTGATGTTGGTGATAATTCCTGGAAAGTCACAGTAACAGATTGATACATTAGATTCTGCACAGACACGTGTCCAACATTAAAATGCCTTTTGAAATCCTTGATCACATAATAATCCTAATTAGTATTCTGCCCATTCAATACCTGTAAACAGAGCTTGCATAATACTTTCCTTCCTCTGAATCCAAAATATTTTATAATATTGCAACAATGTTGTCAGGATAAAGAGGTGATCTCTGCATCAGCTAGTTGTTCCTGGGTTTTTTTTTTCCTCTGTTAGATACAGATGAATCTATTATGCGATAACTTCTGTTAGAAAACTGCTAGTTAAAATTTTCCCATGCTACATATAAGGTTAGCTGGAATATTTTATACTCCTGAAAACGACAATAAGAGATAACACCTCAGGGTGATGCATATATACTTTGAACTAGAAAGAAAACCATACTAACCAGTGCCCCTTTTTTAGTAGATGCATGTTTTTAATACTGTAAGTTTTCAAGAGTAAAATGTGACTTAAGGTAAATCTGTTATTAGAAGGTTTTACAGCAATATGGAACATGATGCAAAATACAGGTTTTCGTGAATAGAAAAGATTGCAAAGACAGGACATAAGTCTTTGGAGCAAGTTCTACCCATATAAATAAGAACTTCCCAACAAGTTTGTGATACTAACACTTCCACTGTAAATTAAAGAAATAATATCCTGGTTTTTGTCTTTATTATTGTATTTTTACCTCTTCCTTAATGGAACTCCTGTTTTCTACACCATATAATTTTGAGCACGGATATTTTTCCTTTCCCTTCCCCCTACACCTTACACAAAAATAACTCCTTGCCTTCTTTCCATCTCTTGGGGTTATCCTTGTCTTTAGAGTGGGTATTACTGATGCAAATTTCTGCACGTCAGAGGATAACTGCATATTCCTCTGAATAGACTTACAAGGGAAAATGGGACTTATGATTTTCCAGCAGCTATCTTCCAAATTTAATTTACCCCAAGCCTCAATGTTTGCTTATATGTAGGCCACACATTTCCTCTAGAATTATACTCGAGAGGGAGAAAGACTGTTTATCACTACTCTCCTCTTACACTACATATTATGCATTTGCATCTTTCTATATCAGTGTTTTCTACCATGTACAAAATCCTACTTCTTATGCTCAGCAACATGCATTAGGTAAACAGAAACATGCAACATGCAGTTTATGAAAAAATGGTTTTAAACCAGTTAGATTTATTTCTATTTTTGTTCAATGTAATGCAAAGAAAAATCTCTAGGTTACAACCATTACAAGATTTTTCTTCTGTTTTTAAAATGGCACTTTTTGACTGATATTAAGCATGCACAGTTGAAGTCAAAGTGCATTAAATCAGAGGATATAATTTAAAAGCAGTGGGGTTTGCGTCTTTTTTCCCCATCCCCTATTTCTTATCTCTCATCAACTCCTTATATATGCTTTAAAAAGTAACTAAAGGTTACAATATTAATGATATGTTTGCTTATTTATTATGTGCAATTTTAAACTCAGGCCTATATGAAGATCCAAAGGGAGATGACCAAACTAGGAGAGAGTAAAGCAAGGATAGTAGGTTAAAAGAGACTATGAATATCTTTTCATGCTAAATTTTCATGCTAAATTTCTGCATTTTGAGTGTCTTAAAAAAACCCGTGGTTCTTCTGATGTTATGCACCAATGAAATAAAAATTAAATAATTAAAATTAAGTGCATACTTTTCCCAAATTTTATCAAATTATTACACTTCAGTGAAGTGCTTATGCTAAATAAACAAAGCTTACCATAACAACTCAACAATCCATACAGCATGATATTTATACAACTGCCTTGGTACACACTGAGCTTAACCCTTTGATTCCAGGAGTCATGATTTCATGACATGCCATCCTCTTATAGAATACATTAGTACTGATGTTGAAACAACAAATCACCTAACCTGAAGGAAAAAACAACTAAACATTTCATTGTATGTATATTAAACTATGGGGCTGAAGATAATTATCTATTTATTCTAATCGGCATAATGTTCATAGTCTGACTCTATCAAAATAAACTACTCCTTTAGAGACATTACTGGGAATAGAAACAACTAGGCAAACAAATAGAATTACAACTGTGCAAATCACCATGTATGCAGACAACAGTATGTGTATCATGGGGAGATTAGTATAAGCACAGAGACTGCCTACCTGCAAGGGAAATAAAATTGAAATGCTTTACACCAATACCCACCCAATGGCAGAAAATTGACAGCATTTACCTTGGGGTTATGCTTGTGCTCTCACAGTTCTTGAAGAGCTCCAAGTCTCGCTCATGACTGTAAATGTAACATGAAAATAAAGCTGCCAGTATTAAAACTCAAGCTAGATTATACCAGGTTCTTCAGTGGCTCTAAGGACAGTGACTCCCTGCCCTAGGAAAATGACCTACATGTTCTAAGAGCCAAGGTGACATTTTTCCCTGTTATGCCTGCTATGGAAATTTGGTGATAGGGAGAGAATCCTGGAAAGAATTAGTAAGCTTCACCATGGATTATCATTATAACAAATTCTACAGAAAAGGAAAATATTCTGAAATAAAAAATGGTACTACAAAAATCTTAACCTTACTACAGCAATATTTTACTGGAAGCACTGTTAAATAGTAAATGCTATTATCTCATCATATGCAGGTTAACATTACCCTCAACTCTCATCACAAACCCTCCATAGCTGTTTTGCAATATGTCATTAATCGATGTATGTGCTGATTGGATCCATTCAATTGGTGCATCAGTGTAATGAATGGCATATATAAACATGTTTCAAATACATTTATTCTGATATCTATACATGAAAGTAAAATCACTACCACAATTGGTACTCAAGCTTGTCAAAAGGGATGTTTTTCTTCTTCTGTTTTACATAAGACATGCTAATGGTTATGCCATCTGCAGTGTGAAACCCAGACAAATGTAAATCAAAGTAATAGTAGATCAAGACAAGCGTCTATCTAAAACTGTAATTTTTGCAGGTATTCTGTTAACTCGCAATCTAAATATAAGCCTCCTGTCCCTGAAAATATAGGATAACTGCTAGTTAAAGGTAACTTTTGCATTAGAAACTAAAACAACAACTTCTGTACTTTTACAATAGATCACACAGCTAGTGGTATATTTGTAAAAGGCTTTTCATGAGGATACAAAAGACACTCAAATTACTCTAGGAAAATTTCAGCAGTTCCCCTAAAGACATCCCCTCAGTAAAGCACAGTAGAACATGATGACTTACCCAACACCCTCTTTTTGCAAAGGTGAGGACACAAATTTGAAGGTTTCTTCAATCAGCTTTCAACTTGCTGATTAGCTAGTAGGTGCTGTAAGTCACTGAAATACTTGACGCATATGAAATAACAGAGAGAACATACATAAAAACACCATATGCTACTTTCCCCCAGAAAAGATGGCCACTAAAATAAATACCAGTTTTTTCCCTCTTTGGCTTATGGAACAAACTACAGAGCACAAGATGCATGGCAAGGCTTACCAAATAGCCGCATTTTCTTGCAGATGTGTGAGCTAGTTTTTATGGTTTTATTGCATTTTTACTAGATTTATAAATCTGTTTTAACATATTGACAGTTGCCAGATTAGCAAATTCCTCTGAAATGGAGGAAATTACATATGCATTAATTTGAAAGTTTTTTTTAAAATATTGTGAGAAGACTGTTTTCTTAATCAAAAACACAAGTACAGGTATTTTTGCCTTATAACCCTCAATTTTGTCTTACAAAAATGTATACCTTATGCAAATCTACCAATTTCTACTGCTAGAATGTTTTGGTTGAAGTTACCATTAAGTTTGGAATAAGAAAATAATGCTGTACAATTTTATGACAGTATTTGGTCAAACAGGCAACATGGTGATTGAAATGTAAATTTCCACTACATGATGAACAATGGACAGTAAGCGACAGAAATAGAAAAGCTCAAAGGACTCACATCCAAAACCTTTATACATCCTTTTCACTAAAAAGGAAAATTAAAATGTAATTTGTGCTCATACCTGAATTTACATGGTATTTGATACCTAAAACCAAAGTCTAGGAGCAAATTCCATTTTTCCTCTCCTTTAAAAATGAACCAAATGAAGTGTTCAAGGCCAGTAAGAGACACTGTACACACTGATAATGAAAGAAAAAGCTGGAAACATAAGCAGTAATCTAAGCTTTAGGGAGCATGTAACCATTCTGAAAATAAAATTATTTGCTGTATTTTGTTCTTCCTGCCTCTCAAGCATGATTCATGAGATGCTGACTCCTCCTGGGAAACAAGTGATACAGCACCAACACATGAATCCCTAGCATTTAAAGGGCATCAGGACAGGGTTAGTGTTTTGAGAACATGAAAGCACAAGACTTTCTCCATCTCATCATCCTCTGGGTTCTGTGCATGACTGTCTTTTGCATCCAAACCTGGTTTTCTATTATTGCACCAATGCCTACCAAAACAGTGCACCTCCAGACTTCTTTAACCTTGAAAATAAAGTTTGTGAATGGGTGGAGAATGTGAAGAGTCAGTAGCTCCTGGACTGTGCTGGTTTAAAAGGTGGAGGATTAAAGTAAGAAAAAATTTGTAAAACATATACTGGAAAAATACCACTATTTATGCCTGTTTCATATACTTTCCTTATTGCCTGGTGTCAGACAATTTAGAGACAGAACATAGGGCTAGATGGATCCTGTACACTCCTTGTACGACCCATGTTATCTTTCAGAATGAAGAGCTAGCAGAATGAAGTACTTTCACAATATTCATTAAATCAATAATTTTCACGGTTCAACCCTTCAAGGTCACTAATTCCACTTTAAAACTTAAAAAGCCCATATAGTTCATCAGCTTCTACCTTTATGGCTATTCCTCTTATGTGCCTTCAGTGCAAAAGATAGTTGATACAAAGCAAAAGTGAATTTGCAGTTACAAAGCAAAGTCAAGGGTGAAGAGTAGAAAGTTGAGAGGGTCCCAGGACTCAGCCTCAGCCAGGACTGGACTACAACTGCAGTATGGCAAGATACCATCATGTCATGTTTTCCTTTTTTCCATTTTCTTTAGTCATATTCCTAAATTCCTCTTTGGTTCTGAGCAAACAAATAAAACCTTAAAAGAAGACTTGAAGAGAGCTGATCAGGAGTGTGGACCTGTTTGCTGTGTCCAACATTGCTCCACCCCGTTTCACAAAGAAAGGGAGACAGTGTGAATCACATTCAGAAGTGCAGAAGTGAACAAATTTTACAACATTTCCCTGGTGGAAAAAAAAATACATTCTAGTGCCTGGGGTTCTCCATTATGCATGACAAAAACAAAAAATGAGATAAAAACACCCTACTCCATTAGAAAACAGGGGAAGTCCTGAGAGAATAAATGCTCACCCAGAAAAATAGATGTGAGGAAGAGAATGGTAGGATTTATACTTTTAAAAAAATTCCTGAACAAAATAAAGTTGTCTGCAACAAAATGTAATTTAGCACTTAAGCACCCATATTTGGTCTATATACAAGAGGGAACAAGTTTTGTCAGCAGAATGCAATTTAATATGGAACTCTGCATTGGGAATAAATGAATTAATACCTCATAAAAATACCACACTGATAAAAGTTTCCAAGAATAAAACTCTATTTATGTTTTTACTAATGCATTTAAAATAACTATTCAGTAGCAGAACTTCTGTTTACCCATTCACAATCTAAAGCCCAACAACATCCTAATGTGCAATTCCATGACATATATTTTTTTCTAAAATGGCAGAAACAGCTTTCATAATTTCATGCACTTGTGTTGGTAAGTTTCTGAACACTTCTCTGTCACTTAGATATAGTACCTGTGAGGTATTTAGCTTTTTTTTTTTCTCAGATACTGTTTTGCTCCTAGTGTTAACATGTTTTTACAATTTAAACCATGTACGTATAAAAATCACATACCAATTTTGTAACATGTCTATAAAGAATTAATGTACCACAGTTACTGAACTCAGACCTTTTAAGCATGTACAGCCACAAAAGACTTTTGTATCTCAAAGTGATTTTTTTCTGTGCAGTCAGCAGCAAGAAGCCTGTAACCTGCAGCATGTGAACATGCACATACACATCATCAGAGGACAGGACTGACAAACACCCCTCACGTGTGAGCGAACACGGCACTCTGCCCTGAGACTAAGGTCCCAAAAGCAAGGAGACTTTACTAACCTGCAGTGGTCTCTGTTTCTCACTGCCCTTAGGAGATTTCAGTCCACTTGTCTGTTGCTGTAAAAGCAGCTGCCTTGCTGCCTGGAGTGCCTAAAAAAAAAAAAAAAAGTAAATAAATTTGACCAATTCCTAGAAAGAAATCAGTTACTCATTGCTAATGTAAGGTAAAAGTCCAATTGAACAAACAAAATCCCCTCCTATTCGATTTGTATTTGCTAGATTTCAGACTTCAGTTTTATTTTTTTTTTACTTGAAATGTTAAAAAAAATATTCTGAAAGTACATATATAAGACTTCACTAGAATTTATGGATGTACATGAAATCCTGCAGGAAATAAAGTTAATTTGTTTGAAGTGCTTGAAGAGGAAAAATCATAAACTGCATCAATAGCCTCATTTCCACAAGGAACTTGTCTTTGAGTGTTCAACTAAAATGCCCACTCCCTTGCAAATTATCATTCAATTTGCATTTTCGTATTACAATTTGAAGTAAAAGCAAGTAGACTTCAAGTGTTACCAGAAGCTGTAATTAAATTTGACAAATCAACATCAGATTATCTTGAAAGTGAATTAATAAGGATATTCATTGAAGATTAAAAACACTTTTTGTACTTACAATTCAAGGAGAAACCTCTCCTTTGACAAAAAAAAAAGAGTGCGGTTTTAATGCCAAATAAAAATGAGTGGTTTTAATTTGCATTCTTAGGAAAATCAGAGAACAAAGAAATTATTACTCAACCAACCAGATCAGGCTCAGGCATGACAGTATCCCAATCAAAATAGAAGATGTTTTCATTTATTTTACGTTTTCATTCCAACTCAGCCAAATATAGTTAAACATATGAAATGTAAACAAACATTCCACTTACCCAAAGAATGCTAATCGATATTATTTTTTCCTAAAAAATTATTTTTTTAAAATGTCAAGTATTATAAGGTGGTACTTATTTAGAAATACTTATTTAGAAATTAAAAAAAGAAAGACAAAATAAACCTAAAAACCTGATTCAAAACATTTCCACTGAAACTACCTGGAGAACTAATTTTTCTCCCCTTAGAAAAATCAGCTCAATAAATAGCAGTTATAGCTTTACAATACATCACACTATTATTTCTGTTATTAAAACCTACTGTAGATGGAATGTACTGCAATAAATGCCATTTGATCAATGTTCCCTAAAATAATAAAGATTCTCAACTGATAAAGAAAGGTACAATTTTGATTAGACTCAAATGAGCTGGTTTTTAAGATAGTTTCTAGTATCCATGACAACAGTTGCTTTGACAAGATGTGCATATGGCATTACACTGCCAGCTGGTGTGAACAATGTTTGAACTACTGCATTGAGATGCTGAGCAAACAGAAAAAGTTGCCACGTCTTAACCCTCAGGGAAGGCAGTCATCCCCTGATCAATTATGAAAAGACAGAGAGAGGGCTGCTACAGTCTGGCTCCAAGCAAGTTTTCTGAGAAGGCAGGCAGACATAGAAAACCAAAGTAAACAAAGTGAATGCACTAGTACCATCTCCTAACAACATTGATTCGTCTCCCCATAGAAGGCCCTGGTACTAAGTTTGCAGAGCAGACTTTTAACATTTGGAGACATTCCCACAACAATCCCTTTATTGTTTCATCAAATTCTCAAGTAATTACAGGTCAGCTTTACAAAGAGTATACATTCCTCTGAACCTAAGCAATGAGATGAACAGAACTATCTTCTCTCTGCTAAAAATAAACAAAAGTTAACATATTTAAAAGTGCACTTGAAATATTTTGTTACCAAGGAACCACTGGGTGCATGATCTCTTCGGCACTCACAGCTCTTGAGCATATCCTACAGGACAGTCCTTCTCTGCCTGAGATCAGAGTTAAATGTATCTGTTGATTTCAGGGGCACCAGGATTTGGTCCCAATTTCTTGCAATTGTTTAAGCAAAAGCAGATTAAAAGCACAAACAGAAGATCTGTGGCAAATTTATATTTCTTAATCTATAGTGCTCTCCAAAAGGAAAATTTCAATGGAAGCAAGAGAACTACTGCACTCCTGAATTCATGAGAGACTGTAGAGGAAAACTAACCTTACCACTTGGGATGATACTGCCAGGAGAATGAGAGAAGAGATCTGGAGTAAGAGGAAATGGGAAAAAAATATAAAGACAATAATCTTTTCTTTTTGGCAGTTGCAGAAACCCTAATCTTCCTTCCAGCAGCAAAGCCCTCACGTCAATACAATAAAACAAGCAAGTAAGCATCCAGTAAAGCTGTACACTTACAGTACTTGAAAATTAGAGAATTATAGTCTGCCGTAGCTTAGATTTAATCTAGACAGTATGATTTCGAATTGTGGCTAGCATACTCTCGTGGAATGAGCCTAAGAAAGTATGACTTCCTATAGCTAACTACAAAAAGAGTCGCACTTCATGAAAAAGCAAGGCAGCACAACAGGATATGCTTGCATAAAAGGCTCTACTACTTAAACTATTTTGATTCATATGTGCTGGTTGGGAATATCTCTAAAGGAGTAAAGGCTTATCTTTTAATACAGAATGTCTTATAAATGATGACTACCTGAATACTTCAGTGATCTTATTGTGGCAGTTTAGATTATTGTAAACACAGGAGATAGAAGAAGAACAGAAAACAATTTCAAGAGATCAGAGATGATTTAAAACTCATAAGGAGAAATCACTGTCAGCCTTTGTTCTTAGAGCAGTCATCATACGGTATTTTTTTCTCCCAGTGTGCTGCTTAACTTTACATTTTGCTACACGGTAAACAACCTCCCAGAAACACTGTTAATTTCAAAGCATTATTACTGACATTATTCATAAGTGGAGATCATGATACTATAAAATACTAGTTCTAAAAATTCATTTGCTGCTATTAAGTCTTTGCAAAACAAATTGACAACTTGAAAGTATCTTACAAAATTCATAATTTAACATCTACATTTCCAATAAACATCCATCCCATGTATAATTTATAAATTTTTCTGACAATAACTCGTGATCTAAAAACAGTGTAATGAAGACAAAATAACAGACACTTATAAATCTGGCAGATCAAATTTATGTTGAGTCCCACCTCAAGTTAAGTGCAGAAAGAACAGAATCTACAGCAGCCAAAATTATATCCAGTTTCCAATAACACTTGTTTCAAATTTAGTAGGAACTTTTCCTTAATTATCTAAATGAGTGAAATTATATTAAAAAAAAAAATCAATGTAGACAAAAGCAATAAAAAGAACTGAGAATTAGAAATTATTTTAATTACGCAAATGAAAATCATTGTAATGATTTAAGTAATGGCTATATAGGAAGGAAAATTTGGGCATATGGTTTCCAGAACTCACTGTGTCTTCTAGTAAAATATTTATTGGGAACACTATTTCTTAATATTTACTATGAAGCTTTGGCATAGCTAAAACATAAGCAGAACAGAAATGAAAATAATTGTATATAACTCACACTATTAAAGCTGATAAATTGCAGTAGATTTTGCTGTTTGTTGGCAATATTACTAGGAGATATAACTTCCTTTAATTTTGTATTCCAAACCCTTCTATTTGATGTAAGCATGATTCAAAATTATTTTTAAAGTTTTACCATTTTAATAAAGTGAAAGCTGTTCACCTAAAGATGGTAAACTTATTACTTGGGTTTTTAGAAATTAAATATATGTGTATTTTTAGGAAACAGATGTCACTCATATCCTTCCTTTAAAACCAGGAATGTTTAACCTATCAGCCTGTTGCATTTGAGACGTTAAAATGAAAAATGACATCTATGCCCATTAATATCGTCAATGTATAAACAGCACAGCGTGACACATTCTTGAGAGCTGAAGGCTACAAAATCTCTCTGAAACATAAATAACAAAGCACTCAGAAGGATATTTGATGTTGATATTCATCTCTGAGAAAAACACTGCTGCCTGGGCTTCTTATGAAAATAGATGCAGCCCAAATGGATCTCCTGTAATTGGTTTCAGATAGCGAGGTCAAAAGAAATATGATACAAGAAACTATTATGTGGAACAGGCGAAACAAGAATGTTTATACAGGCACTCCCTATTTATACTGACAAGAGGTGTATACTCTGCAGATAACCAAAACCAAAACACTTGCCAGAAGTCAACCAGACTCTTTTCTTTTCTAATTCTGAATCCCTATTTTATTTTTTCAAATGACTGCATACCCTAACACTCCTGGTGAACGTAAAATAAGTTTCCAAATGGCTGAATATGTCAAACGAGAGTCATCTTGCTGGTAGCACTACACAACCGAAACGTATCAACATGCTAAGCTGGATTTAAGGCCAAAGACTGCTCTGCACTGGTTGAATAACAAGTTAACCAAATGATTACATAGCTACATTTATTATAAAAAACACTTTAGGAGAACCTCTGACCCTTTATAACCTGCTCAGGGCCTATTCTCTGGTTGGCTCCCAACAAGAATCGCAGAATTACCCACAGTTGTACAAAACCCTCAAAAGACAGTGACTGAAAGACAACATTGTTCAACCCTTCCTAATAGCACTCAAATGATATTGCTAAACGTTTGTCTCTCACTGATTGTGTTTGCCCAGAAAGTTCTCTAATGAATATCAGTCAGTCAGTACAGCAGCTTATAATCCTTCCAAATGGAGTAGCAAAGCAGTCAGCACTATTCAAAGAATCTTGAATTTAAGAAGATCCAGCTCCTTTCCAGCAGCAGTCTCCCCAGAAGCCTCGACAGAGAAGGCGAACTCCCATTTTCCCCAGTAAACGACACTCTTTTTTCTTTAAGACACACACAGAAAATTGAGGACAAATCTGCCACACTGCAAAGCCCACCTGTAGGTAACAGGAATCCAAGCCACATAACTTGTCTGATTTTACCTATGAGAGATAGACTGAACAATTTTTACAGTGTTTGCCTATAGAAGTAGACCAGAGAACTGAGGCTATTGGCACCTATCTCAAAGAATAGATTATCTAAAAAACCTAAATGTTCCCTAAGAAGGAATTCACTCAATTAACTCAACATCAAACTATGCCAATACTCAAACAAAAAAAAGGTGTTTCTGTCTTCTGAATCTAGATTAGGGTATCTTGCCTAGTAGTAGAACACAAACCTGGAAGAGATCAAAATGTCTGAAACTATATTATGCTCCAGAAGAGGAGGCAATAGTCTTTGACACTGTCAAGTACAATGCCAAGTACTCCTACCACCAGGCTGCTAGACAGAAGGACAAGAAGTGGTAGTGCCCACAAATTCGGTAATAAACCAAACGCTACAGGGTGGAATGAAGTGAACTTTGAATATGCTTGAAAACATTTACTACATTAACACTACAGGAATTTGTGCAAATGATTGTCTGGCTCTTGGATCCCCAGGCTGCCCAGCTTTTCCAAGGCTGGGAAAATTCTCCATTTGTTCAGGACAGCAACTCTTCATGCCTGGGGAATTTCAAAATAAAAAAAGCAGAGCACAGTGAGGGTTGGAGACAAGTAAGGAAAGATGTTCTGGATCACAGTTTAACTTACATACTCACATTCCTCAAGTGCTTCAGTTCAGAAAACATAAGAATATCTCTGGATATGGCTCTCATTTCCTTGGACTAAAAGCCCTTTGCAGTTGGTTGGTTGGTTGGTTGGTGGCAGGGGTGATGGTGTGTGTGTGTGTTTTGTTCTCTTAGGCTCATACTGCCAGTTTCAGAATACTGAGGCTCTGCTTTTGATTCAGAGTTGTGGTCTTCCCTGCAACACAAATGCCACTAGAAGAAATGATCCTCAATCTACCTGAGCTTCTGTTCTATCCTGATGTTATCCAGGAGTAATTCTCAGTTGAAGACAAAAAGTAACAGTAATAAAGTGATAAATGCAACATGAAGTCTTATAATGCTGTTTAATAAAAGGAAATTAATCATATAATTGTCATAAACCTATTTTCAAACAGCAATCTATCAGAGAGAAATTATGCATCTGTAGTTATTGACCTTTCATTTCACCATGACTGATTTGTAATTAGACTAGTTTTGTGAAAAATAATAGTTAATTATCAGATTTTTTTCACTCTAATTGTTTTGGCATTTGTTGTTGGTGTTTGGTTGGTTTTTTGGTGATTTTTTGTCGTTGTTTTAGGGTTTTTTATTGTTGGGATTTTTTTTTAAGTGTCTTCCCTTTTTTGCCTGTGTGAAGGATGCTAAATAAATACAGGGCACTAGTAATTAGCAATTTACATATTTCATTTTATAAAGCAAATTTAGCTTCTCTCCCTATAACCCAATTTAATAGATTCTAAAGACTTTTGCAAAAACAACTCTTTAATTTTCTCTGCCCATTATTTGGCTGACCAAGAATTAGAAACAAAACACCCATAACAGTTACATGCTCCAATTCCTGGCAGCATTAGCAGGAATGTCTTCCCTGTAGACATAGTCTGCACTGGTCATTAGGGCACCACATCAGACCATGCATAACATGGTGCCTGACAGCAAATCCAAATGCTTTCTCCAAAGCTCACACCAGCTGAAGAATGCAAATGTCAAGGGTTAGGAGAGATGGGGACTCACAACACCAAAGTTGTGCTCGAACCTGACAATCTCCTTTCTTTCATCCCACATGCATGAACTTAACTTTCCTTTGTACACACAGAAGCAAACAACCTACCCTACTTTCCTTCTCCTTACATTACACAGTGACTAGTTGAATTTATGAAATTTAAAAAGACAAAAAAAAAAAAAGTGCACACATAAAGAAACAGCAATCCAAGCTCATAAATATTCTGATAATGCTATATTCTTCCATGGGGGGTGATTTTTAAACGACTGGGACGTGTAATAGCTAAACAGAGGAGCTAATCTCTTAATTCTACATGAAAATAATGTGGTAGTGGTGGCATGTACCAGATATCCACAAGAAAACTGGTATGATCTACTTCCAATGAAAATCTTCTAATTGATATATAAAAGCTATTTAAGTGTGCAGGCAAAGAAGAACAATGAATATAGCTATCCCATGTGTGGAGCCAGAAATAAAAAAATCCTTACAATGATTATAAGTTTATATAATATTATGTTTATATGGTAGAATGCATACATATGATTTGAAAGCATTAAGCAAAAAAGACCTTTCAAGTCTGTCCATTGTAGACATTCCCTTATTGGCTGTGAAATCTACTTTCAATTAAAGCAGTCAGAAATAAAATAGTGTTGACTTAGGTAGAATAATAGATGATTTGATAATTTATAAATAACAAAGGAACTGATGCAAGTTAAATCAAGGGCGGTCCCATGTGTGTTAAGATCAAAATTCAGAGCAAATTCGGGAGTGGAAAGAAACAAAGTATCAAAGGAAGCACTGTAACTGTTAGAAGGCTATTAGAAGGCAATAGTTTTAACTGCTAGAAATCTGAGGGGAAATTTTAAAGTTAAAGACAATGTATTAACCAAATTATTAACAAATAATCAACGTCAAGATATAAATTAAACCAAGAAGTGAGGCAGATGCAAACCAGACGGAAGCATGCACTCAATCATTTTGTTCTGGCCAACAGCAAGATTCCCAGAATAGAACCTCAAGTTTGAGAGGACGGATCTGAGGACTGATTAGTTTTGTTCAGTAATACAGAGAGGTAAAGTAACATGTGAAGAACAAATACCAAAACAATTTTACCCTAAAATAGCCCTTGCCATTTAGAAGTCAGAATGAAATACGTCTATCTTTACAACTTATTTTCAATTAAATTACATTCTGCACTCACTGGTAAAGGAGTGCTGACACAAAGTATCAGAAGTACAGATCCCTCAATCTGGATATCTTCCTTGCAAGCCAGTAACCAAAACTACCCATCAAAGAAAATGGATCTACATGGTACCAAAATCAAATAAAATTACAGTAATTATACTAATCAAACTCTCTGAGCCAATCCAAGTGTGAGAAATTACATATCCATTGAAGAGCTGCTGATTGAAAGGGCTCCAAATATTTGAATGATAACAATTTGATTTACCACTGCCCTTACACATCCATATCCAGAGGAATGAGTGAGACTGTAACCATGAAAGGAAATATTATCAAGATGGTCATATCAGGCTTTTAGTGTATGGGAGGAAGGCACAAAAGCCATTATTGAAATATCCAGTTGATTATCAGTGGAGAAGAAAAAGGTCATGACTGGGTTTCACGTTTGAAATTATAAATTTAAAGGGTGTTTTAAGTAGTTTTAATAATTCTAATTACTGACTTTTAGTTCTTACAAGAGCATAATTTAAAGAAATCTTAAATTTAATACATACAGCTGTGATGAAAACCATGCATTGAAGACATAAAAAAAATCCTGTCATATTATTATGATAAAAGCAACTGGGATATAAAAATAGAAGTGTCATACACAAAACTGGTATTTTCTCTACTTTCCTCAACCTTCTAAAGAGTCAGTGAAATGTATCCAGCTTGGGACACAATGGTTCAAAGAGGTGGACCATTTTACCAGTAACCAGGTAAGAATGGTAATAACGATGTCAATGAGAAAAATCCAACATATGGGACAGCAGAAGTCTGATCATAAAACAGGAATAAACCCCAACCCTAAGGCAGTAGAAGTCATCAGCAAGTTTTTGCACAGAACAAATTAATTTTATTCCATGGGAAGGACAAGCAAAAATGGCTTTAAACTGAATCCAGGGAGATTTAATTAAATTTAAGAAGAAACTTTCCAATGGTAGAGTAGTGGAGGAGTACAATAAATTGTGTACATGCTGCAAAATCATTATTGCTGAACCTGTTCAAGAAGCATCTTAAGGAACAGTTAAGAGCACCGATTCTGCTCTGGGATACAGAAGATCTTTAGAAGTGCCACACAGCCCTGTTTTATATGATTGTGTGGCTCCTGTGAAAGCATGCCAAGTTTGGATTAGTGTGATGTCTAACACCTTGCTACATTTCAAATAACACCATGTTCTCATAAACTGAATATCATGGAGCTCCAGCATGGTTTGTTTCCATGGTGAGCTAACAGCAGAGGATCAGCAAGAGCTGCACATACAGAGTTGCTCTTTGGAATTTTCTGACCTTACATGACCACTTTTGTGTTTATGAGACTATCCTTGAAATTTTGGACTGAACAGAGAAATAGTGTATACAGAACAGGAGATGGCTTAGAAATAAATGCTCTGTGCCATAACTGCAGTCAGAGCCCCTGATCAGGATTCTTGTGTCCTCACCTCCAAGTACGGGCACAACAGTAGCAGAAAAAAATATTTTCTGGCTATTACATTTCTTAATAGAAACAACAGAGTTGTGGCTGAAATGGAGAACTAATAAGAGGAGAGAAATATAAGGCAAGAAGGAGGGTCCAAAGCACCACCATATCAATTTAAGTCAGACATCTCCACAAATAAAAAAAAGCAAAAACAAACTGACCCATATTTGGTCACATTTTTAATGAACTAATTCAATCCAAAGTCACTACACAATCTCTGCCACACTAAAAATCAGTCTATACTGCTAAGCTAAATCACTTGAACTAAAATCCTACTGCACATATTTTTGATTTTTGTGAGGCTTTCTAAAACTTCAGTTAACATAAACTAAACTATTCATATAAATAGGAACATAGTCAATAAAGATTGATTAGGGGAAGAAACAATAAACCTGAATGTAAACAGGCAATATAACAATAGTCATTTTCTTTGCAGTCTTTCAAAGCTTTTGAGAAGCCATATTTTGGAGACAGAATTGGAGTTTGGTCTACAGTTAAAAAACCAAACCAGTAAAAACTTGTCTTGATATGAGATAAAGAAGTAAATTATGCAAATAGCAGTCCTTTTCTAGACACTAAACTTATCAGTGGAGGCATTGGGCAATAGTTTTGAATATGCTAAAAACAAAAGGTCTGATCTAAACTCCTTGGAATAATTCTGAGCACTAAAATCTGGTACTAAGTGTGGATAGTGAGACTTCAGAGGAACCTCTGTTCCATGATCACAAATTGATTTCTATGTTTATATAAAACATGTAAGTTTAACATGTAAGTAGCTTGCGGTCTACTCTGACCTGTTTGAATTATTGCAATTTCAGCTTTTCTCTTGGACTGCTTGTCTACCTTTTAACTTTTTGGTACATTTCATGATGATCTAGCAGGCACAGTCCAACACACAGACCTCTGTTCTCTGAAGAATACCAATCTTCAGGTTCTTGCTGTAGTTGGCAATCGTATGTTTTGAAGGGTAGCCTTAACAGTCAGTGTAGACAGTGCTACTGAGAAAGCATTCTCCACTTCGGGGACTTTTAAGAGAGAAGATTATAAAAAGAGTGAAATGACAAAGAGCTTTAATTTTAAGCTAAAATGCAAGTACAAAGAGGCAGGCAAATGTCCTCGGGCTCTTCATCCCAGTTTCAGTCCTTGTGAGGACATCTAGTAGGAAGTATATTCTTTATGATTAGAAACTTGCAGGGATGAAAAAGAAAAGACCTGAAGCTATTAAAATTGTTTTGCAGAAGAGGAATAAAGATATTTTGCAATTCCCAGGGCATTTAGGTGCTGGAGAACTAATAGCAACTGTGCAAGGAATTCCCAAGTATTATGCATGAACAATGCAACAGGTTAGGCATTTGAATTGAAAGGTAGATGTTTCTATCACACTTCACCAAGCTCACCCAGGAAAAAATTATCCTTTTTATACTGCCTTGGCATCTACAGTAATCTTCCTAAACGGCAAGCTAATCAAGGAATTATAATCGTAAATATGCTCAGGGGCATTATCACCTTTAAATGCATTTGTAAAAGCAGACACACCCAGTTATGTTGGTGCCAAACATATGTAATACTTCACATCGGTTAAAGTCTCTTCTGGCATCAGACTGTAAAAACTTCCTCTGAACCATACAGCATATATTACATAATCACTATCACTAAAGTGTACATAAGAAAAAAACACTGGCAACCTAGTGCATGATTAAAATACGTTGGAAATTAAGTTTATAGCTAAATTTTACTCCATATATTGCTTAAACTATTCTTGCTTTACAGAAATCAAAATTTAATAATCAGCTTTTACTTTTTCAGTTCTCTGTCATGTCATCAATTTACTATTATCTAAGCTCAGTCACTAGTCTTCTCTTCTAAAAACATTCCTCTTTACACATTGCACAGAGTTCAGATTTCATGTCCTAGAAGTATTTTCCAGATTCTCCTTTCTATAATACCTTCTTTTTCCTTCTTGGTACATTTTAAACCTCAGCAAGCTGTAACCATATTGCCTTTTAATTTAATTTATTAGGCAGGATGCAGTGCATCTTCTCTGTGAATCTTTATCTGTCTTACCAGATCATCACTTCTTCATACCATGAGTTTCAAGTATCACACAAAGCATGGATCTATTCCTGACTAAATATTGCAACACTACTACAGTGTTACAATCTACAGTGAACTTTAATTTAGCTGTTATTTAAAAAAAAATAATGTCATCTATTAGAGACGGATTTTTATTTTGCAGGATAAAATGCAGATAATTTAATCTCTGAGATTTGGGGAAAAAATACATGACAGACATCATAGTATTACCGTATCTTTAGTCAGAAGGCTTTGCCTTGTATGAAAAAGCCTTCTGGATAATGCCTATTCGTCTGCTGCAATTCCCAGGGCTCTTCTTGTGCCATAGGACAGTGGACTGAAGAATAAAAACAGGAGAGAAACTATTTCATGTAAGGACTTTGGGATGGCTTTGAAATACTTTCTGGAGCACAGTTTATGGCATAAGGCTTATGCTGTTACCTGAAGAAAGAGCTGTGGCCAGCAGGTGAAACAATCTTTGATTTTAGATGAATGCCAGAGGTTCTCACCCTCTTCTCCAGCAATCCCCAGTTTCATTAATAACACTAAGACATGAACTCTGCAAGCACTTTCATCTATAGAGTTACAAAAAATATAGGGAGTGTATTACTGAAAAAGGTATGATGACAGTATCACTTCTGCCAACTCTCTCAGGCTTCACCTACACTGAAAACTGGAGAGTGACTGAGAATGTGATTTTCTGCACCAGCAAACTCTGGGCATGCATTTTTTACCTGTGCTGACCCACACGCTCTCAAGCTATGCCCTGGCACAGCTCTGCAGTCAGACTTTTCCAAGGACCAATTTGACTATGTAATTTGGTACAGCTATCCCAATTTTGGTCCCTAAAATGCTTATTAGCTCACATGTGTCTCACCCTGTGTCAACAGCTCAGTTTAGTATCCAGGAACCATGTTTAATTTACTAGTGAAGATCATGGCTATGCTCTCAAAACAGTTGAGCCATATGTTATTTTGGAGCCTCTCTTGGCAGAAGCAGCCAGGTTGTGATTTTGGGATGGCTTGTGAAGAGTGTCTAAGAACTTTAATTTCATGTCTGAACAGGCTGGAAAAAAAATTGCCAGAAACAAGAGCAGACACTCCAGGGTGGGGGAATCAAGACTCCTTTCATTCTGAACGGCTGCATCCTGAACCTCCCATGGTGTATCTGCTGATGAGTTTTAAGTACCAGTTTTATACGGACACCTTATGCATCTGGGATGATCTCTACCGATGAAAGTAAAAATTTTGACAATAGCCACTGTTTTATGAAAAACCTTCATTTCTTTCATCAAAAAAGCAGTGGCAAAAAACCCAAAGCATCCAAAGCATCTGTTTCCAGAGTCATCATCAATCAAATCCACAAAAATAGTACCATATAATAATTTCTGTAAATTCTAATACGGTTGATAGTATTTCTCATCCTCATGTTTAGGCACTTAAGACTGAGTATTCAGAGTTAGGTAATTTGACAAAGGCTCTAAAGAAAGTGATTTCCTCAGAGCTCAGGTTAGTCACCAACTCCAGGAGTACCCCAGATCTCAATGCTGGGACTGAACTCCATCTGCTACTGGCAAAGGAGCAAGCAGGTTACTCAGCAAAGGTGACTGGGACTCTGGAATGAGATGATAGAGGACATTGCAAAGGCTTTGGTGTATCACCAGTGGCATTTGCACAAAATCAAGTGAAAACAGTAAAAAGGTCCAACTTCAAGAACTTAAGGGTTTTTTTTAATATTATGGATTCTTTTATTTGTTTATTTTAAGGATACTACAAAAATGAGATTTTCCAGGAAAAGCATACTTTGAAAATGAAAAGCATTAAGAATTTATTTAAGAACAACTTAATCATCAGTAGTACTTTCCTTTAGATTTTTCTGCATCAGAATTTGGGAAGATTCTGGCTAGAGGTTTTGTGTCTCTCTGAAGAATAACTGAATTACGCCTTCATTGTGATAAAAGACAGAGAAAAGGTGAATCATAGAAAGACTACAAGGACTAAAACTGTACATTAAGGACAATTTTTAGAATTTTTTTACAAATGCAAAGAGAATGGCACCAAAATAAAAACAATGGAAGTAATATTGAAGAGAAATCAAATTTCTTCCCAACTAGAAGGTATTAAAAAAGACTCATATAGTAATCAGAGTACAAAAATCAGGCCAGCACAATATCACTGAGAATAGATATTTTAGTGACTAGAGATGATTACACTACTCAAAAATTAATTTCACTAAAACTGACATCTTTAATTTCCAAGGGAAGTGTTTCTCTGACTAGTCTGACACAGTTTAAGTAGTACAGATAGTCACTCTTTTATAACAAACATTGGTAGACTCCAAAGTGACCTAACAGGCACCATCCTTTGAAATTTGAACACACGGAATTCACTCAAGCTTTTACATCATCTTGCAAGACAAGATACATCATGAGCCCCATTTGAAATTATTTACATGTGAATTAATAGCATTTCAAAGTAGACATTTTGCAACAAAGTTCAAAAAAACCCTAAGAGCAATGCCCGCAGGAATTTTGACCTTCACCAATTATTAAATCTGTTGGAAGAAGTGATTTCTGAGATTTTGGCAAATGCAAGTGGTAGCAACCTGAGCATTTGTTTTCCAGGCTGTAAGTTTTTTTCCAAAGTTTTCTTAACATTTCTGCATTTTTGAGAACCACAAGCCTCTGTCACAATTCCTTATTTAATCTCTGTTCTAGAGTATACTTTTAAAGTTTTGCCAACATATTACCCCATAATATTTATGGCATAGCAGAATTCTGATTTCGGTTCAGTTTGGGTTTTTTTCCCTAGGTGTCATGAGAAGACAAAACAACGACACCTAAAGCTGCAACAACATAATTTTATAAAAATTGAAAAGGAAAGATAAGAAAAGAAAGTTTCTACTCGAGAGAAAAGAAGGGGATTTAGCAATGTACATTCACAGTCATAAATTCTGGTGTTGTACCTAACTTGTCACAAACCATATGCATTCACCTACATTGTAATACAGCTTCAGCAAGTTTCCCGAATGCCTCAAATAAAAATAAAGTTTTGGAAACAGAGGTAATTCAACATTTCACATGACAGCCTTTAATATATCCTCAAATTCCGATAATTATTATGACCAAGCATAGGAAGATATCTACTCTCATATCCAGAGTTGCATTTCTGAAACTGTTTTCTATACTGAAAGCAATAAAAGCTTCTGACAAGCAAAGGAAGAAGGGACAGGTCAAATCTGTGTTAGATGAAACGCTTATATTTTTAAATTTTACCATATGTTGATTGTCCAGAACATTACAAATATAATTGAATATAAAATATCTTTATATGGAGGGCTGTTCAACCAGTACAAATTAGCTGCAATTAAAGCCTGCCCTTGCTAATTACTATATGTGTTCAACTGTCAATCTCTCATGTCTACTCACACTGTAGCTAATTTCTAGCAATATCCAAAGGCATACAGATTTCAAACAGGTTTAAAACCCTTCAGTATAGTAAAGAAGAAACACAAGGCGACAGTGAAATTCAAGGCACAGACCAATTCCATTCTGCCGTGAGACACAAGAATGGAATGTGCAGAGATGTTAATTTGACTGGGACACATTCCACCAAGGGCTAACATTTCTGTAGAATCCTCAAGTCAGATACAAATGTTTCCAAACAACAACACTCCCCCTCTTTTATTTTTTTTCTTTCTGTTTAATGTTAATGGAAGATGCCAGATGGATGGTTTTGGAGAATAAAATGCCCTTTTTCTATGTTCAGGGGAAGTTCAGCATAGTCAGCTGCAGGAGCTACTAAATGCAGCCCGTTACTGCCTCCTTTCAAGGGGTACTAAAGTAATTCTATTTTCATGCTCTTTTACCCTTCATTTCTGGTACTGATTATGCCAATTAGAGCAGTCCTCTTAGTCACATGGTCATCTGCCTTCTAGAAATCTTACCTGCCTCTTTATATGCTTGCAGGTACTGACAGCTGCAGAATGAATTTGATACAGATCATTTAACTATCCCCAACAATGAGCAAGGAGATTAGCAACACACTGAGTGGTAAACACCATTGAGTAATTTATACCGTTTATGCCTTAGTGTGCTCTTTTACTATGGAATGCAGACTGCATAAACTAATATATATATATGTATATATATATATATATATATAAAATATATATTCTAGAAACTAGATTTAAGCTGGAAGAAATTTTGTACTGTCTTTACTGCAGATATGTGGAACTGTCTTAAATGTGGGGATCAAAGAGAGAACAGTATCTAAGAAAGGTGTGATTGCACATCTGCTAAAACAAAATCTAAGTTCTTTGCCTCTAAACCTCATTGGTTTACAAAGACTTCTTTTCTGGTGTAGAGAATATCCAGTTCATGCATTCTGATTGGTTCCGTGGTGAACACACCATTTGTTTTCAAACCAAAGTTGGATCCTTTATTCTCAAAGTCCTAATCAATGTGAACTCCTAAAGAGCCCCATCTTCATTTTTTTTTCTAATCTTTCAGCCTTCCTTTTCTTATTATGGTTGTCTTCTACCCTTGGTGACTCCAAGGGCTTCCCTACATTGCCCAACATCGTAGCCTCATCTTCACTCATGTTTCTGTTTCTCTCAAGAACTTAAAAGTCTTCTCTCAAAACATTCTTCAGTTAATTTCCTAATACTGACCTTAATCTTTCCAAAAGTTGTCTTTACATTTTTAAGACTCTTGCTTAAGTTTAAATAAATAAACATAATAAATAAAAAGTAAAAAAAAATATTAACATGATACATATGTAAAATAGACAGATTTAATGATACTTCATTTGTTCTTACCCCTGTTCTTAACTGCTCTTTTCTCCTGTATTTTAATCCCTGCTGAATCTAATTTATATGCTGTGATTAGTATGTTTAGAATAGTCTTACTTTCAGCTGGAAGGGGTTCAAAGATGTTACTGCTTTGTAGTGTAACAATATTATTTTGCTTAGAGTAGTAAGTGCTCAGAATATCTATGAAGTTCCAAACACAGTAAGAGCAGAAGCAATAATAATCAACTCATTTGAAAATATACCATGTCATTTTATATATAATAAATAGTAGCTGCAGTTAAAGCCACTCTTCTCTGTGAATAGAATACACATGAAGAACAGGGTTTTTAGATGCCATATAATAAGCTGACCTGCATACAAAAGCATTTAACATGTAAAGATGAGGCCATTGGAAGAGAGATTTGCCAGAAAGAAGAGCCTAGGACTCTGTATTAACACTTGGCAAAGTCCATGGAGCCAAATATGCCTTTGCCTTTGGATATGGGCATTGCCTTACAGGCAGAAGGGAAGCTGAAAGTGCCATGTTCAGAGCCCTCTCCACAGTGGTGACCACATTTGCACAAAACCGACTTCATCAACCAGAAACATGCCATGTGCAATGTATCAGAGAAATATAAAGAAAACCGTGATCTGAACAACAGCAGAGAATGCAGAAAAAGAAATGAGATAAAACAATACTCCTCATTCGTCTTTCATTTCCTGAAATACTGACTATTAAAAAAAAGCAAGTTAACTACACATAGTGTAGCACTGACTTACAGGTTTTACTGGGACATCTCAAAAGACCCTGGTACTGAGAAGAAAGATGGGCAATCTTTATTTTTGTGGGCTTTTGTTTGGTTTCTTTTTGAATGGTAACAAATTCCATACTTTTAAAATTTGCTTGAAAATTCTTTAGGAAAATCATAAACAGGGCAATGCAAAAATCTGTTTGTTCTGAAAAATGGCCATCATTTTCAAGACTGGTTGCAGTTTGCCCTTTGTGCTTTGAGACTGAGAATTCAAAAACGCAGACCTACAATAGCCAAGCTGCCCCTTTTTATCTGGAGGGTTTGAGTATCCCCCAAGATTTTTATATAAATGTAGTGCACTCTGGTTTACATTAGAAAAGGAAACATTTATCTTATCACATTGATATCGGCTCAGTACAATATTACATTCTGGAATAAGAAAATATTGCAACTTTTCTTGAAAAGGTCAAGAGGTACTGTTTATCTTCAAGGCATAATGAATTACATTGTATTTCCTCCCCAGGAACTCTGGAAAAATGGAATATGTTTTGACACACAATGTACAACTCAGGATTCTGTGATAGTAGGTGGAATAACAAAGTTGTAGTGGAATACTTCAAGCTTCAAAATTCTGTATAAATACAAATTTATGTGAGAATCCTGGCTAACAAGTAGTGCTACTGCTACTAAAAAATAGGTATGACAGTTCTAAGAAGGCATGATCTTCAAATCTCTTCAACTTCTTAACTGCATCCTAAATTCAAGTTTACTTACTTAGATTATGGCATGTTAAACTTCATAGCTGTTCAACTAGGTAATGTAACAGCTACAAGTTTCTGGTTTCCAGTTTTATAATCAGAGCACTTCTTTTTATTTATGAAAACCACATTCCCTCTTAAGTCTGCTTAGTTTATGCTGAAAGAGTCACACACTCAAGAAATGTTTCCAGTTATGTTTCATAATGTTAAAAAAAAAAAATTATGATAGCGGAATCTGAAATCCCTATAATAGAGACTTGTATCTCATATTTTCTGTATCAGGACCAGTGACTAGTAAGAGGAAATTTTACTGGAAAATCTATGATGACACTTACAAGCAAAAAACATTTTTCCCACAGAAAACAACAAAACCACATCTTTCAATACTTCATCTATTGTATCAACAGGAAGCAATATGTGACCTGGTCTTGAATATCAATTTTTCAATACAAGTGAGAAATTATGAGGGTCTGTGGAAAAAAAAAAGAGAATTAAACTAGGGAGTTATGGTAACACAATACATTTGAAAAATCTCTACTGCTCTGCAAATTTCCTTTTGCAATCATATTTTGCCTATTGTATTAAGAAATTAGCAGAATGCAGATGGAGATTGGAGCAGTAATCTGGAAGGGAGCTGTGTGTCAGCATGCCCCTTTTTTTCTGTCACAGCCAGGCTGGTTGGCTACTTCCTACTAGCCAAGATTGCTGCAAGGAGCTTTTCCTTACTCTGTCCAGTTGAAACTCAAAACAATGATCACTGTGGTCAACTTTTACTTTACCACTTGATACAGGAAAGAAGTACTCACCGAGCTGAAATTGGTCTCAGATGGCAAGTGAGAGCTAACAGCACCAGCTCTTGTAATCTGTTCATTCAACACAAGAACTCACATTTCAATTTATTCTGCCATGAGATCTTGAAACACACAGTGGCCAAATAAGAATCAGTAGGCAGGGGGTGCTCTAACACATATTATAGATCTTTGGCAATGTCGAAAAAAAAAAGAAAGAGACAAACCTGGACATGTGTGAAGACACACCTAGACTCAACATCCAGGACAGTCAGGGAGACATTTAACTTCAATTCAGATAACAGGTGAGAAATAGAGAAGAGGTGAATACAGAAATCTTTTTATTTGTGGGTAGTGGGTCAATAAGAAAACAATGAAGATCAATACGAACTGCATCACCCGAGGGCACTAAGCCTCCATCAGACCTACAAGCAGAAATGCCACATCAGTGACAACAGCTGAACAGCTTCAATGGCAAGAGAAGGCAAGATCTCAATATCAAAGTAGTTATCTGAAATAAAGTAGCATAATAAACTGAGCTTGAAGCTACATCATGTGGGAAAAAAAATCACAGCTAGATCAGTTTCCCAATGAATATTCCAAACACAGATGTTTATGGAGTAAATCAAGGCTTCCTTTTTTAGATAAGAACTCCTACCCCATCATACAGCAAATGGGAAAAGAAACAAGAAAAGGAAATATATTACTGTAAGCAATAAAGAAATATGAACTGGGGTGTAATAGCATGATCTCATGGTTATGGGAGGTGGAGACATGATCAAACTGAATAAATAGACAGAGTTGGGATCATAGAGTTGCTCAGCATAAATCTGTTTGGAAAATTATTTGAGTCTGCCCTGTCACATACAGAAGTTAAGTAACTGTTAGAAGAAAGTAGAGTCAAATGAAAAGACTATTTATATTCAAAAAATTCTGAATTAATTCTCCATGAATTATTTTGTTTTCTGGTAGAACTTTTGTCTCCTCTGCTTTTCCTAATAGAACAAAAGTTGAAGTATATCAAATAATGTAAAGTATCATCAAACATATCAAGAGATTTTTTGCAGAAAAAGGAAACAATACCTATTTTTATCAGATTTCAAGATAGCAACTGTGGCTGCCTCTGTCCAAAACTGCAATGAACAAAACACATAGAACACTCTCTCTGTTTTTCTTTCTGAAGAATTCTTGCATTCTTAAAATATGTCACAACCAAAACAGAAGCAAAAATAAATAAATAAATAAAAATTGGAGACTTACAGGATGGTTATATTTTAATAGGACACTTAGGATCTAATGACTTACTAGCAGATTAATGATAAATATTAATAGCCCTGAATAGGGCTATGCTCAGTTCTGCCGGTTGGCTTGCAGTAATATGAGACTGAAGCAGAGTTGCAGAGTTTTTGATCAAAGTAATACTCTCAATTTTAAGAAGAGTGCTTAGCAGGCATAAAATGCTTAAAATTCCTTAAAAATTGCCTTTCAAGTCCAAACTGCTAAAACAGTAAGCTAAATGACTAAATATAAAGTAGCAAAAATTAAATAATATTCCACATGCTTAGCCAAGGTCTATCATTTGTCCTATGTTACTTAGTTAAAAAAAATGCATATTAGAGGATAGCTCTGCTTTCCACACCTTTTAAGAAAATCACCCTTGACTGGAAAACTAAATGAAGTTTTCTACTTTGGTTTTTTACATTTTATCTGACTTTTCTGCATCTTATTTATCAGGTTCTACCCATGGTTATCTGTTGGAGTTTTTTGGGTCATTTGGCCACAGATTTCTCACTGTATTTTAACAATCGAAGTGTATAAATGAATTTTAAATACAGAGTTAAGAGTTTTTCTGTCATACTCTTTTTGCATGTAGTAATACTGGATAAGAGTGTTGGTAACTTACAATAATTGAGACCAATTAAAAGGACTGCTTGTATTTAAGTAAGTCAGGTTATCATTCTCAGGCTCCTCTCAGAAAGAACTGAGGATATCTCTGGACTTGCTGGGCATTTTAGATTTAACACTTGGCCTCTCAGAGCAGTTTTCATCTTTTAAAACTGTTTTTTTGTCTTTAAGGAGCATTTCTGAAGGGTTTGTCTAGCTCCAGGCACTTAACCCTGGTTTGCACTTGCAGTGCACCAAAGGCTGTGGCTTCCAGCTAGGAAGTCACTGACTGACTGACAAAGAGACACAATATCCTGGCACAGACAGGGAGTACAGACTGAAATTGTATCCTTGATGCACTCTGCACATTTTGGAAAAAACAAGGAGAAAGAAGATACTGTCTGAGGTTCTGAAAAAAATTTGGAGCCCAGCTAAAGAACCAGGAGAGGCATTGATTGAGAAGAACAACAAAGATATGGAAAAAACCTGTATTTTGTGATCATTATGCAATTATTTCCAACCTGTTGGAGGGGGAGATGAAGCAATTAGTGGCTATCCTTGGGAAAGGAGAAATAAAAAAAGGCCCTTTCTGCCTTAAGGAATCTTTCACATCTCATTCACATCACAGGGACTGTTGGAAGTTACAGTTAGCCCTTACAGCACTTTTCTGATCATTGGGCTATGTGTAAAAAATATTTGATATTTTAGGCCACTCTTCTCTTATATTGCCAAAAACCCCTCTTCTCCTTCAAACTGAAGTTTGTCTATTAAGCCTCAGGTAGTAGGGCCTTTAAGATCAGGAAGGATAAGAAGAGCCCTTAGGACACTTAGCACAGCTAATCATAAAAAACAAGAAACAGAGTAAGGTATTTGCTCATTGGATTATACAGAAACAATTAGGGAGTAGAGGCCTTGCTAACAGTTTTTTCTTATTTCGCTATTTTGTTATTTTTATTAAGGAAACCATTAAAAAGGAGGAAAAACTCCAATCAGAAATTACAGCACGTCATGCTAGGTGTTCAACAAATACAGTGCACAGACAGACCTTGCAATAGTTTGGAAACTATGTTCATGAAGGGCAAAGGCCACTGAATGAAAATGTAATTAAGTTTTGCAGTGAAAAGTTTCTCATGTATCCATTGTGATTCAACGATGCAAAAACTATAGGTTAAAGAATATTTTGCATTATCTATTCACATAAATGGCATGAAGACAGATTTTTTTGCCTCTCTATGAAAAGCAGCCCAAAAATAACAGGATAAGGTGTTCAAGAGAAGGTTTTAGCAGCAAGAATCCACACAGCAGCAGAACTGGAGTGTGCTAGCCACTTTGTCATGTGCAGATAGGTGCTAATTTACATCTGGGATACTTTGGCACCTGACACGATTAATATCAGGACGGGCAGATGAGTCTGTGCATCACAAACACCACCAGAAGGGGGTTATTGTAGCCTGATAGACAATACCTGTGCTTCAAAGATGCTCACAAGTTCTGGCATTCAAGAGTTTAAGTACTCCATATTTTTCCCTCAGATTTGTACTTCTGAACATTGTTATCAATATAGATACCGTGATTGTTTTATTCATTCTGGTTTTTTCCCAAGCAGGTCACGGGACTGACTTTTGACCCACTGGTTTGTAAACAGTTCCATGTGCCTACACAAGTAAAAATTACATTAACAATGCAATGTAGTAACACAGGATTATACAAATTGCAGCATTTTTTAAATTATCTTTAAGTAAGAGATGTCAATAGAAAAATACGAAAGTTATGATTTTACTTAAGCAGGATTATAGGTATGAAACAAATGGAATGACAGAGGATAATCAAACATCTTTCATTATCTGCAGAAGTGTTATACAGCAGCCACGGCATCAAACTGCAGGCATGTAATTAGGATTGCTCTGAAGCAGCAGAAAAAGTATATTGGTCACTCAGATACTTTTGCAACACAAGATGAGTTTTTACTGAATTTTTTCCCTTGACTGTGAAGCTCTTTTTGCTTTCAAGTACATCCTTGAAACTCCGTGGCTTCTTCCTCAACCCTCCTATAACAGTTCCTCCTCTGCCCTTTAACTCTACATTTGCTCATGCACACGTGGAAAACAGCATGTTTTCCCTCCTGTGCTCCTTGCCTTTTGTTTATTCTTTCAAATTCTTCTAATCAACAAAATGCATGTAGTTCATTTTCCCTTGTGTTACAGAGAACATCATTTAAACCAGGGTAAGGTGCTCTGAAAATGGCCCCTACATGACACATGGGGAGGATGCTGATGACTTCAGGAGTCTGTGACCTGAGCCCCAATAGGACTCCTGTCTCCCAGCGTGGCTTCCATACTAGGAAGAAAGTATTGCCTAAATTATGACTTCCACTGAGAATAATGAAACGTCATCCATTTTGGAAGATAGCCTTTAGATGTGGAAATTTCCTCGACAGTGTATGCTGAGTTAACCATGGCTAGGAAAACAAAACCTCATGGTTGGTGAGGAAAAATGAATCACAGCCAGAATACACATGGTTTTTGAATGCCTCCAGCTGTAGTACAGACATTATGCTTCAGTAAGTTCCAAAAATATAGAAGTGGCAGAAAATGGGCTGCTACTACCACAAAATCACACAGGACTAAAATGCTTGACAGGATTATGAAAAAAATTAATTTGAAATTAACTTTAAAATTAGAAATCAAGATCCAATTTATGTTTAAAATTCTCAAATAATTAATTCTCTATTCATGAAATTAATGTGGGTAAGAATATGATATATTTAAAGCCTAGATATAATGTGTAAAAACTTCAATGCATTTTAAATTGAGAACTGTATATACCACTCCAGTAACAATCATTTTTTCAGCTTATTTTCTTCCCACTCAATTAATTCTCTGACTTCCATGTTGCTGTACTTTACCACTCCTCAACCCCTGGCCTTCCCTATCCCCATCATCTTAAGGACCAACTTCTGCTGAGGCTTTGCTACAGTAATATTCCCAGAGACCCAGGCAGGCCACCAAGATGCCTCCTGATGCTGCCAGGGCTGGGTAATGCAGCAGACACAAGTCCCAACCTCACAATTCAGGGAAAAATCACCTTTCCAATCTCTCACAGATTCAGTGTGATGGGCCAGCTGCTAGTCCATGCACCTTCCCTGCTACTGTCACCAACACTAAATTTAACTACCACAGGTGTGCCAGTTACTGCTCATTGTACTGAGTTATTGTCCAAGGACTTTTATTGCCCTCATAGTGAGTTTTATTTGGACATTTACATCTACATGCAAAGGATAAACAAAACGAATTGGGTATGACCGAATCTTGAATTTATTATTTGTGGGGTAAAAAAAAATTCAAAGTACTGATGCATCAGGCTAGAGAATGCTCAGTGTATGAGTACCACAGCATCACCATTCACTCTCGACTTCAGTTTGTAGCTCTGGACCACTCAGAAGAAAATTCAGACAGTGGTCACAATGTTTCCATCAAATCAACAATGTGATTTCAATTTAAAGAAAAAGAAATCCATATCAATAACCAGAGAAAATTGACTGTATATAAAAAAAATTAGTTACCTCATTCTTACATTTTACAATTACTACTTTAGTGCTAAGTCCTCTGCACTTCTTTTTACTTTATTCAATGAATGTATGTAAAAAAATAATATTTTCAAAAAACAGACGTCAAGCTTTATTTGAAAAAAAAAAAGAAAAAGACATTGGAACAACATTTGAATGATGTTAGCAGGACCCGTGTATTCTTATATTGCAATACTGAAGTACTGCAATTAATAATTGTATTAAACTGAAAAAACAAACAACAATTTTGATTCACACAAAAACTACCTCAGTTAGGTTTTCTGTGAAATACAAAAAAATAAAAGAGTACAATGGCTTTCTGTCTGTTACTTCTGCCTGTGCCATGCCTGAACAGAGGAAAAGAGTTTCACTCCTGTTGTTTATTGATTTTCTAGATTAAGAATCCCAGTGAGAGAATTGTAACAGACAACCATAAAATTATTTTTGGTGTGCTTATTTGCCTTTCCCTTGCATCTATTTGGCCTGTGCCTGTAGACAATTATGCGTTCCAGCCTAGACTCAGGTGCTAATAATGAAGGACAAATAGAATCATATGTGTAAACTTCCCCTTCTGATGAAAATTTATATTAACTTTCTGCCACTGTAAACAGAACTGCATAGCTCAGCGTCCCTGAAGAATTGGTGATGAATTCAGTCATTTATATCCCAGGAATCTGTGCATTTATGGGAAAAGATGAAAACCGTCTGTATTGTGTAACCTTGCACTTTTTGAGTAAGAAAAAGAAAACACCAGCCTGTTTAGTTCATCACTTAAAGTGTGTAAATTTCAGCTCAAATACCAGATTTCTGCAGGACTCTCTCGCTTTCACTTCAGGGATCCCTGCCAATATAAACAAGCCAAACAGTGCAGAGTGCCATGTTGTCGGTACAACTGTGAACGTATACACTTGCAGCCTCCTATAAAAATTGTTATGAATATCTTTGCAATACAGCAGAATCTTTGTTACATGCTGAAACTGGACAGTTTGACAGTTTGGCAGCTCTGCTGGAGAACAGAGTTGTTTGGGGTAGATAAAAACCTGGCCAGCTTTGTTCTACCTAAAACATTCTGGCCCATTTTAAAAGCCACATTTTTTTTTAACAGTGTCTAGCTTTTGTTTTTTTCTTTTTGTACTACCTGTTTGAAACAAGGTGAATTTCTATATATGCATGCATGAAAATAATTATGTATGTTAACAAGATGTGAAATACCTTAAGAAGTCTTTAAGACTGCAAAGTAAGCATAGTCAAGTTTTAACTACCAGTTCCACATTCACACAGCAAAAATTTCCAACCAAATTAAAATCTCCAGAACCAGCGAACACTTGAGGTTCATTTTAATAAGCTGAATATTCCGTATGAATCCAATATATCTGTACAGTGCTGCACAAGTGTGAGTATCACAGCACAAAGAAGGAGGTATTTTTTACAGACAACATTACCACTTTCACTAAAAACAAACACTCAAAAATTAAATCTCGTTATTTTCATTATTGAATAACTTATGCACTCAAGAAGACAGAAGAATTTGGGGTTTACGAAAATAGCAAACATTGGTACTACCATCTCCAACAAGCATTCAATTGACATGAAAATCAAAGGAAAACAAATGCTTCATACAACCTCAGAGGAAAAAATAATCATTAAATCTAGATAAACAACTCTTTTCCCAAGCTACATGGCAATCTACAATTCTCATTTTATCACAGATATTTCAGTGCACATAAACATATTCATTAAACATTATGTAATATCCTATAAAATTATTTTTTCTTTTCAACAGGCAATTTAAAATTCTGCTATGAAAGTCCAGTGTATTTGTTTCAAAAACAACATCCCCATGACAGAGAATGGAAAGACAGAAGAATTTAGACCATTTGAATAGTTTTTTTTAAGCATTTGAAAATAAAATTCATAAACGTAACTTGTTTTTCACCTTTAACTTGAATTTAAGTGGATAAATCACTTGTGTTCTAGAAGACAATAGCCTGTACTCCATGTTTCACTGGTTATGAGATTGCACACCTTTTCATGATACACTTTATCTCAAAGTTGTCTGTGGCTGTTCCTATTATGCTGTGTGCATGACCTTTTAGTAAGCTGAAGAAGATACAGTTATCTTCTTTTCTGACATGCAACATCTATCAATCAACATGTTTTCACGTAATTTATTCAAGGCAAATAGCAGCTCCTAAGGCTAGTGAACCGCAGCACTATCCCAGTGATTTTGATTAAGGAACAATGTGGACAGCTTAGGTGGGAAATGAAAAATGCATACCAGTGTTGATAAAGATGTAACTGAAACAGTAAATGGATCTGAAAGACTAAAATGTATATATTTTTAAGTGATTCATAGGAACAAATACAACCTAATATCATAAATACAGCAGATGTGTTATTTTATGAACTTAAAATGTTAGCAAGTTCAGTTTAACTACGGATTTTAAAGCAACGTCTACATAGTTTTCTTGGGCTAATCTACATTTTTCTCATTGAATCAAGAATGTAAATTAAGACAAAATGATTCTTTTTCAATTTCATGCTGAAGTAGCTCAAGTTAGTGAACGTAATTTCTCCTAACAAGAAAAATTTATCACTGTAAGCTCACTCAGTTGCCTTTTATAGAGAGTTCCTGTAGGCATTTATGGAAGTGAAAGAATAAAAAGATTGATAAATGTGCCAAAGGAATGGTCTCTTTAACTAATTCAAGCCAAGGCAAGTACAATTAAATTATTCTTACCAAACAAGGAAATGTAAAGATCATTTCATCAGCTATGTGATAATCCTTATATCTGACAGAATGCGTCTTATTTTTCACTATGAATGAGTTATTTACTCATTCTGAAATGTCCTTCTTCTGAGAAAAAAGAAAGTTTGTCATATTTTTACACACTATTATTTTAGCTGCTAAATGAATTTAAAGCTTTTGTTCACTCTCAAATTCAACTATAATGAAATCAAAGCATAAGTATACAAATAAAGTGTCTTAAAAGTTATTGATATTTTAAGCTCTGCAGAACCTTCATCATACATTTTGAGATGCAAGTCCAGTTCCATAGGCCTTTTATCTCACATGTCACAAAGGAGAACTTTCTCCCTTTTCAGGGTGTAAGAAAGGTTTCAATTTTTTGTCTCGCATATAAATTTCTAAATTCTAAAATTCTGTATTCTAAATTTAATTTCTGGCATGATTTCTGGTATAAGTTATTCATATAAAACAACCACATTAGGTTTATAATTTGTAACTAAGATTCCAGGTAATTCTGTTGTTACTTTATTGTTAGAATGCCGGAGTCATAGAACAGGAAACTATTGTGCTGTTACTGTGCAAATACTGAACAAATTAGCAATCTCTGCCCCCCTGGAGGTTACCAGGCAAGGATAAGACTAGTAAAATACATTAACAGATGCAGTACAGACCGAGAATAAAGTACAAAGAGACAATGAAGTAAAATTCCAAGCATGACAGTCTTTGTATATCATCCCAACCTATATGCCTATATCTAAGTATTTCTCTGAAGGAGAAGAATGAAGTCATTTCTGGTCTACTCAATCAAGCCATTGGAACCAGGTTATTGTGAAAAATCAGAAAAACTAGAATACTTTTCCTGAGGTATCTGAAGAGCTCCAAAAACATTGATGGCTAAGTAAGGACATAAACAAATGTAAGATGAAGTACAGTTTCTTTTATGTGGTGTAACAAACAGGAAATACATTGTTAAGGTACAAATAAAATTAAAATTGATTAATCCAACTGAATGTTTATTTAGGGGGAGGAGGAAATAATTGTCATTGTTCTGTTTTGTTTTTGTAAGAAAACTCATCATGTGGGTGACTCAGAAAGCTCATAAATACAAACATATAGCTATTGGGTAAGGAAGCCTGTTACTGAAGTCCAAGGCACAGACATTCTCCTCCTTATTCAGTACAGAAAGAGCTCTCTCACTTTACTGCCCTGAACACTGAGTTGGCTCTCCTGCTTCAATATCCTTTAGTTGGTTAACACAAATCAGTTTTTAAAGGTTACTGGTACTTCTTGTCATAATAAAAGCACTATTTTTGCTGTCCCTAAAGCAGAGGCTATGACTGCTAGGTAAAAATGAATGTTTGAATAATGCAGACCAGTTCACTATGTGCATCAGCCTGCAGAATCCCCCTTCCACGGATAATCTTCATTCTTTTGCATTTTTGCATTTGTACAGATGGTTAGCAGTACAATTGCCCTTCAGCCTCTTAGCAGTTGTCAAAATTAACAAAGGATGGAGTTATTAATTAATTACAGTAACATGTAGATGCCTAAATTAAGGCCCCATTAGATTTGACACCGTGCATGTGTGGCATAAAAAGATCAGGCAAACACACAGCAGGAAAGAGCAGAAGGAAAGGAAAAACTAAGTATTCCCAGTTACTACAAATACAATTTTCAGTCCATGCGTGGATTAGCCAGTGCTGAACTTGCTGTACACCCCACATGGACATGAACTTCAGGCACAGCAACAGCCATAGTGGATTTGCAGATTTTTATGGGGCAGCATGGGACAGAGCATGAAGGTGGCTGAAAAAAAAATGGACTAATCAGCAATTAAAGCTGGCATTAAGGACAGAGTGGAAATTAAAAGCTGTGGGTTTGGTAAAACCATCCAGGAGATGAAATTGTAGGAGAATGGGAGAACACAAGATAGAAGTACTGGGAACCCATAAGAAGTCCAAAATCATGCTGGATTACAGACAAGAAATGAGTTACACAAGAAGTGAGGGAATCATAAAAGAAACAGAAGCAGAGGTGAGAGATGAAGGGTGTTTGGAGTTATTGTGGACTTTTGGAAGCCAGGAAAACATCGTAGATAATGGGAACAAACAAAGGGATGACTATTTACTGAACAGCTGTGCAGTCTGAGACTCGTGATTAGAAGGAGACAGAAGGAATATTGGATAGATGAGAGAAAAGGACAGTAACACTGATTTTCAGAGATTTTCACCGATTTTAACAAAGGTTCCAGTTTTCCTACCAGATCTTTCAGTGAAATACTCACCAAGAGTAAAGAATTTACTTCACAGACCAGGGAAAAAAAGTGAAACGTTGAGATAGTTGAATTCAAAGAGATTTGATTCCTTAGTTATTCTTGTATACACCTGAAATAAACTGTTTACTTTTTAGAATCAGTAACAATTGCCAACATTGTAGAAACTTCTAAGGTTTACCACTTTACACTGTTTTTACCATGTGAATATTTGAAATCACAATGATGCTTTCTAGAGTAGTGGAGACTTGAAAAGCTGCTTTTCTCATTCAGAATCTAAAAATGACAGCATTCTATTAATTTTGCTTGAAGCATTTACTTTTTTTTTTTTTTTTTTTTTTTTTTTCCGTTTAGGATCACTGCAGTCAGTTTTCACAACTTTCTTAATGCAAAAGGTACTTCCCAACACCAGTCAAAAGGAGAGAGACAGGATGTACCACAGCAGAAAACTATTCAATAATTAAAATTCCACAGCTTTTATCAGACCTCCTAAGCATGATTCTCTTTTCAATTAGCAAATATAAAAGATGACCTAGAGGTGACCTAACAGGCAGAATGGATCTTGAGGAGACCAGGACTCAAGTCCTTCTCTGCTGCTCACGTTCAGATGGAAACTGAGTGTTATTATTTGCATAAAGTGTGGACTACAGCCTAAAAGTATAAAGTTGTGGAGATGTAGGCAGGAAACAGTGCTTCTTTGAGAGCAGTTTCGTTTATGTTATAGCTTCTCAGTTTGCATTTCATGAAACGACCTTTCATCCTCTCACCCTCTGCTAGGTGAACGCTCCCGCCAGGCTCGGCAGCTTATCGCGGCTGTCAGGAAAGGTGTCAGCAAACAGTGTGCATACTCTGCATACATGCAGCTACAAACACACCAGAAAATCTTGCACCGTTCACTGCCAAGTGGGAAACACATCTACAATTGCAGTCTAAATATAACAGGCTAGTATTCACATTAAAACACCCAAACAACCTCTTCTTTCCAAAGCAGAGAATACCTTCTGTGCTGATTTTAAGATCTGTGTGAAAATGTACAAACAGCAAGCATATTTTTTCCGTAATTTTAAACTGACTTTTTGATAACAAAATTAATTTAAGAAAATTACAAAGGTGAAACACTCATACCAACAGAAACTTCTAAAAAACTTCGTTCAGATCTCTGTGTCTCAAGTTTATCAGTGGTTATGATGATTTAATACTACTGAATTACACCTGATTTTACGCCCATAATTGTAAGTGGACTTTCAAAAATACTAACAAATAGTACCAAAACCTGCCATTAAACTGTCATGATAAAAAGTACTAGCAATTTCAGCCTGTACGGCAAAATCTTTACAAAGAAGGAAGAGTAGTGTGGATCCGCTATAAGTTTTGAACGTAAGTTTGGGAATATGGGGATGGCTCATCCAAATAATGTCCAGTAGGAAGAACACACAGTCCTCCTTGGAAGTCAACTGACTGGTTAAAAACAAGAAACCAAGGTCAAAGCTATGAAAGGAGTATGTCTTAAGGAAGGCATAAAGTATAAGGTTTTTTTGTGTAAATTGAATATTTCACAAGGTAAAGCTGGCCAAAGGGAAGGGTAAAACACAGTTAGATCATCAACTGCTCTCAAAAGGCAGGAAGATTAGGATGTGAGGGTTTGGCTAATGCAAAGACTGTACAGGCAAAAGTGTAATTTTGAAAAATAGTTTTAAAAATACAGAATTATCTAAGAAATCTCCTCTTTGGAAGAAGCTAAAAAAAATATACAAAGACCTGCAAATGAACAGGACAGCAGTAACACTGGACAGAGAAGAGCTAATGAAGTAACTTTGAAAACTGTCTATGATTTTCATCAGAAGAGGGTCACTGATTCTACAAACAAGGAAAAAATATGGAGAAAGATCTAAGAGTGCATGGGAGAAGGTGAAGCTAAATGGTTATAAAACAAATTAAGAGATGATTATGACCAAAAAGACCGAAGGGAGAGGAGTTGTTAGTAAGATTAAAAATGCATGGTCAGAATGGCAATCCAATTGCATATGTTGGTTATCAGCAACAGCCCATCTCAGCTCCCCAAATCCTCAGCAAAAGGTACAGAATCCTGCTAAAAGCATCAGCACCAAAATATTGTGATAACCATCACAATATGAGGGGGAGCCATATCTACAGCTAGTGGATAGTGAAGGGCTAGCAAAGAAAGCAGGCCCTATGGAAATGTCACCCCAAAAGCTACTGGGCTAGAAGTGCTTTTGCTTTTCTGTTTCATGAATAAAACACAAGTTATGTGAGTGAATATACTGCTTCACACACTTACTTAAAATGAAGGAGTTCTGTATTCAGTAAATATTAGTTAAGAACTGGTAGGGAAGGGCTGGTGGCAGTGCATATGTATTACTGTTATATTTGTATTTTATATTAAATATAACAGTCAGAGATAAGTTAATTATAACACTCATTAAGAATTTCTTACTGTTTGATGAATCATGGTTAACACTTGTTCAGCTATTTATGTTATAATGCTATCTGATTACCAAAAACTGCTTGTCTATTCCACTAATACATAAGTCATTACCAAAGATTTCCCAGATAGTTTAAGAAAACAAATTCCAATCTACAGAGTGTCTGCTGCATTGGTTTCATAATTTATGGGACACTTGTGTTTTGTGACTGGTCATTTAAATCATATAATATTGCCTTCACTCCCTGGCTGAAAGACTGAGGGATCAGAACTTCTTAAATAAGAAGCAACAAAGGAGAAACAACAAGTACTGATGTGAGAGCATGAGAAATTCAGTTGAACTAGAAACACTTATCTACTATGAAATAAAACACAGCATCACAACAATAATTTATTCCATTAATTAGAAGTGGGAAAAGAATTAAATAATATTCAGGATTCAAACGAACAATTTGGTTGTGAACTCCAGCAAGAAGGCTTTCAACTACAAAAAACAGCTTTAATGAATATACAATATTATTTAATCAAATTGTGTATACTTTTTTGTTATTGATTTTAAAAAAAGAGAACCTTTGCTCTTTTTATAAAAAAAAAAAATTACAAATAATTTACAGGCTGAATGCCCGGTGAGCAAGGTATGCAATTTGTTTCCATGATTCTCTGAACCCAGTTTCTAAAAGCTGCCAGTCATCATTTAAACAAGTGAAATGGGCAGCTGCGTTACAGAAGTGATTTTTCACACAGAACCTAATGGCATCTGAACAAATATGAATAATATCTGAAATACCATTTTTGCAGTTAGTAGGGCTTGAAAATTGTCTGAAATGTGTTTGCTCCTAGCTGGTTTGTGATGTTTTATCCACTAGACCCTGAGCAGAAGCAGTATGCTGGTGTCTTGCCTTGAAGCAGCTTCTGAGGATGATGGTAACCCTTTTCTTTGGTGGCTCGCAAAGGGCTACTCCTTAAAAAGAGGATTTTTCTGGAAAACTTGCAAAACTGGGCTTGTCAATGCATGGTTGAGATGGCTCTCAGTGTGTTCCCTTCTCTTTAGTAGTACATGCAAGAAGCACTGGTGCTCTAATGAAGCAATTTCCTCCCTTGAGCTTCAAGCTATGAGCCGTGAAAAAATCACCTGAAATTCCTGTATCCTCCAGTAACAAGAAAACCCTGAAAAAGGTACAGAAGTGACCAAAATTCTCCTTGAAGAACAAGGTGTTTCAGAGATAAGAAATAGTTTGAATTCTTCAAAGTTAGGAGGATAAAAATCCAGGACGTGGGTAAGGGGTAACCCTATGCAAGTGTTGAAGCACAACCTTTTTTTACATATTAACCAGTATCTTCCACTAGCAATCAACTATCCTAGTTTCTTGCATATTAACTGAAGTATATCTTAACATGATATGTGTATTTCAAATAACAGCATGCCAAACTCAACATAGAGATGATAAAAATAACATTAGGTCTGTTAAAAGAAAAACTAAAACCCATTCTCTTTCCTCAGCCTCAGATAGAAATTAATGAAGTCATCAGGGTGCTGGAGCACTCAGCAAATCCAAATGCAACATTAAGGATTGCTTATACTGGAAACTTCAAAAGTGAAGGGGTGGAAATAGGAGCCACCCAATCACTGGCTAACCTGGACCACAGGTGAGATTTAGAAACACTGTTTATAGGCAACTGTGGGAGAACTAGGAATTTTTTTAACTGTTTAAATTTTCAGGGAAAAAAAAGAATCTCCAAACTTCAACGCTGCGCAGTTCTGCAATAAAGCATACGTAACCCATGAGCGACCACAGGTGTTTTGTTAGTTGGGATAAAGGTACAGAGTTTATGATACTTAGTGTGCTTCCTTAAATTTGTAGAGAAGATGACTATAATTCTTTTGGAATATTAAAAAATGTATTACCACTTGTGCAATGAAGTTGGCACATTGTATCAGTTCAAAAAAAGCATACACAAGCAGTTTCGAAGACAAGGATTTTTCTCTAAGAGCCTAAGATGGAGGAAGGAATACTTCTCTCTTAAGGCTTTTTTTTTTCATTTACATAGCCCCTTTTATGCTGTTTGAAAGTTGGAGGAGAACATAACCAGGATAGAGGCATAAATCACATCTCCCATGCTACAGAGAAAAAGGTACATCTTTTCCTGTACAGCTTGGAAAGTGTTATATTCTCTAATAGTAGATTATACCTTTGGAGAAAAAGGGAAACTGTTTTTCCAGTTGTCAATGCCAGGTTCAACAAGGGGAGCTGTGTTTTTATTGTCATATGCATCACAGAAAAATGTCCCTTAAGCAGGAAAAAAGACTGAGCCATAAGAACTTCGCCAATGTTTCAGGAAGAAGAGTGAATAGGGCTCCTTAGAACAGAAGAACTGAAAAAAAATTAACAAGTTAAAAAGTAAATGTGAAAGCAAACCTGCAAGGTGAGGAGGCACAGAGATAGGGCTCCCACCATCTCTGACAGCACAGCAACCACAGCAGACTTTTATGTATTCCCTCAACTGCTATGTGAAAACAGGGCAAGGAGTTGGCAGCAAGGAAACACAATCTGAGTTATCCAGATTATTGCCAGAAAGTTGCCCTCTAATCAAACTAGTAAGTGTATTTATGTAATTTTCTTCTTCGTGGTCAGACCAAGCTAATGGTAAATGAGGAATCTTTCTACAGAGAATAAGCTAAAAACATTATAAAAAGTCATCACAACAAAATGCTTTTTAGCACAGCAGTTATGGTAAAAACATATCCAGATAGACAGTAATGTAAGGTTATCTTGACTAACAATAGATATGATTTTAGAGATTTACATCATTGTTTTGACTTACCCCAGAAAAATCACCTGTGATGTAAAGAACACTACTGTAATGTAGATGACACTACAGCCGCTGAATAGTATTCAGTTATACTGGAGGGTACTCAAAGTTGTTTTTTTCTATTATTACTAAAACCTCTTCAAAGACACAACATTCTTGGCTCTTTAGGAAACAAACTGTCCTTTCATTGTACTCCTACAATACCTTGCTCAATAGGGATCAAGAACTTGAATAAGTTTTTAAGGCCCAATAATACAAATAGTTACAATAGCACATCACATCCAAGCAATATTTTTAAAAGTACTGCTTGTATCTATAGCTAAGAAGGACTGCAAGATTCTACTCAGTTGCACATGAACCTTCAAAGTCCTTGTATCACAGAAAATCTCTTCCTGCTTTAATTTAATTTATTTTTTTCATACGGTCTTAAACAGGTAAATCTTTCCATATATATTTAAGATAATGATCTGCTGTATCTTTTCCTAAGAAAGAGTTGGAATACAGTAGTATGCATCCTACCACATACAAAACTGGATGCATGTCAATTTTTAGCAGCTAACAAAAAGCAAAAAATGTATGTAGTTTTTCAAATTTTTTTTTACTATTTTTTTTTTTGAGATGACAGATATTCTAAATGGCATGACAAAGAGCAGGATTATCAATCTTTCCATCAATGCCTAATAAAATATTCTTACTCTTGTACTAACAATTCTGCAAAACTGTGGTTAGAAGCACTACACATGCACAAAATATGAAAGAAATGCACGAAATTTAAGCAAAGCCTAGTCTTCTGTCCCAAGCAGAATCAGGTACCACACAAACTAGTTTCCGTGTTTTGTTGTTTTGGTTTTGGTTTTTCCTTTTTCTGTTTGTGGGTCTTTGGTGGTGACTTGGGATTTTTGTTTGCTCATTTGATTGATTGATCACTCCTTTTCTTTCACTACCTTCCCAAGATTTAAACCAGATAGTTAGGTTTTCAGTATGAGCTGCTGGACAATTCTGAGAGAAATAGAAAACGGAAAGGAAGAGAAATACAAGAAAGGAACAAGAAAAAAAAAGAAATCGAATGAAATTGAACAGAATGGAAATATTGAGGTAGATCTCAGGATGTCTGTAATATGATATTTTCTGTCCAAAAAGCTGCAAACATAACCCATTCAAGCTAGGATGGTGACCACAATACTTGCTGTATTTTAATTCAGAATTCACTCATAACTTGTGCTTACTGATCTTTATTCATGTTTAAATCCCCTAATATGAGTAAAGAGCTGACTCTACTGTAAAGCACATTTCAAAGTCAAAGTGCCTATTTGAAAAACCTGTAAGTGAAAAGATTGGAAGTTTTATTTAATAAAATTCTTTAGTATTAGGGGAAATTATGTTATACTATGTCATTCTTAACAGCATCTCACTCTAATATTTCAATTATTTACATCTTCTAAGAAGGGCATTTGGTAAAATTAGGCTAGAAAATTTGCTTTCCCATGCATTCTTATACTTGCATTTGACTAATTTATTTTAAAAAATGTTGAAAATCTATCAACCATTTTTTCATAAAATACAAGCTATTTAAATAAAAAAAGTACTCTGTAACCTAACTTCTCTAATGCTTCTAGCTATACCTGTTACAATGCTACTGAAAAGTTGTGTATATTCTTCACAATTATCAATATTTTTTTCTTTACAACATAAAATGTTTTTCAGTAATTATTGTATATTAATGCAACTTCCTATTATACAAAATAAAGTCTAGTAGGCAACAAATTTCATTTTCTGTGATGGTTTAATCATGAAAGCCCTAATACTTTGCCAAGTGCAATTAGTGATTTGATTTCTTAAGCAACAATAATACCCAAGATGAAGTTACTCTGAGTTGTTTTTACGTTAAATCAGTTTTATTTCCAAAAAGTAGAAGTCGAACTATGTTTTATTTTTATGACTCTGAAAGAAATATATTTTTAGGTCCCCTTATCCTTGCAATGATTGCTACCCCATCACACAGCAATTGTTTTAAAGATATATCAAAGAAAGTATGGGCAATTTCTGGCTAGCTATTCAAACTGCAGGCTTTACATCCAAGACATTACTGCTGATCGATTTACCTTTTGATTAGAATTCCAAAAACGTGTGGGAACAATATTTTAAAAAACTGCACTTTTGAAATACCATTGAACTAATGAGGCAGATCAAGGGACCAGAGTTATATTCCTAATGGTTCCCATTTCTTGATCCTCTTCAATAGGGTTTCAAAGAGCCTATTTTTAAATAAAGGGTTCTGTATTTTTTTGTTCACTCTTAATCAAATAGGAAATCAATGAACAGTCATGCCCTAGACTGTTCTGATTTGGATAGCTGGTCTGAAACAATGCTGTTTTCTGTATAAATGAAGTAAAAATCTCCCCAAAATAAAGGATTCTGTCAATTCAAGAGGAGATGTACATCTACCTTGATTGGTTTTTGTGATCTAAACATTCTGAGCAACATCTGTCCCTGATTTTTTAATTCAGTGGCTGTTTTGGATTTGAAGGTGATGCAAGAGAAAGCTCTGAATTTCTACTTCTGTCATGCCACTGATAGTTTATTTTGCATTGAGCTATTAGCAACCATCACCATTTACAAATGCTTGACCCTGAGAAGTGCTGTGGCCCCTTTGAAAAGAAACAGTGAAGAAGATCATGATTAATAGCATCAAAATAAAATATTTAAACACAAATTACTAATTATATCAAACCAGGCTCTCAGGCATGATATGAAAATAGTTCACTTTCAGTTACTAAAAACATTAGACGTCTTGATAAAATGTTGAGCAATGTTTTTTATGTAAGAAATCAACTTCCAGCTGGTATTCAGGGAGGACATTGCATATAGAATTGTTTGCCAGTAACAAGTAAAAACAGAGGAAGCTGTAGGTCAAATATCATCATGCTGGCATAGATAAAAGAAAGATTACTCATTTTAAAAATGTGAATCTGTTTAAATATTGCTATATCTCACAGAATGAGAAATAAAGAGCTGATTGATAAATTCGTTGTTATGTATTAGCTTATGTTTGTGATTAGATTAAAATACGTTTGTATCTGATCATAATTTTTTTACTTCTAACAAGGGTTTTTCAACAAAGGTTCTACAAAAGGTCAGAGTATACATACAGCTACTTAAAATGGGTTATGACTAGAGGCACAAGTTAAGATTTTGAGATTCACTTTGCCTTGTAGCTAGAAGGGACAAGAACAGATCCCACAAGAATCCTGAACCCAAAGGATGCTTAACTGTTAGGCAACAGCTGACAGAAAGGAACCATTTAGTCAATCACAACACTGGCTGAGCTAACCTTGTGTATGTTACATTTTTCCCCTGATAGCTAGGTGATGGTTACTTAAGAACTTTTATGAGTCCAATCTAAATACTAATTGAGGTATCAGATAGAACACTTGTGTCATAATGCTCATTACTACCACAGAGGAAACAATTTAAGTAGCTGACACTCATTTGCAATAGTATTACCAAAGTCTCACAAAAATCAATGTATCTGTAATGGTAAAAGGGAGAATAGAAAAATCCTAAAGCTATTAAAGACAAGGAAGATAAAAATAAATTATTTTCTCAAACTTTTCACTGAGTCAAGGGCCACCAAGCATTAGAGAGATGGAGTACCTTGCTTATGAGGAAAGGCTAAGAGAATTGGGATTGTTCACCCTGGAGAAATCTTTGTGGTGATCTAACTGCAACCTTCCAGTACCCGAAGGGAGCCTACAAGAAAGATGGAGAGAAACTATTTACAAGGGCATGTAGTGATAAGACAAGGGGGAACGGCTTAAAACTTAGAGTAGGTTTACTTTACATATATGGAAGAAATTCTTCACTGTGAGGGTGCTGAGGCACTGGAACACGTTCTCTAAAGAAGTTGTGGATGCCTCATTTCCTGGAAATGTTCAAGGTCAGGTTGGATGAGGCTTTGAGCAACCTAGTCTGTTGGAAGGCATACCTGTCCACAGCAGGAGGGTTGGAACTAGATGATCTCTAAGGTCCCTTCCAACCCAAGCCTTCCTATGATTCAGTGTAGCATTTCTAATGGTTTCAATGAGGGTTCAACCACAGACAGCATTTAACCAACGTAATCTTCCCAAATCAAGATTAATAAGTCTATTACCACAGCACTGAAGACTGGTTGTCTGCTGTGTTCATTAAATACACGTTGGAGGCACCCTGTTTTACCCAAATATTTCCCTGAATCAAATATGACTTAACAAGCTGCGAATAAGCTGTTACCACAATTACTCTGCAATGTGCATTCCAAGAGGGAAAAGCATGACAATCCCCACCATGATCACCGGTAGTTACACTAAGAAACAAACACTTGGCAGTCTGCCACAAACTGGTAATTGTTTATGTGAACATCTTTGATTTATAGAAAACAGGAGAGCTATCTTAGTCTAGTTTAATATTGGTTGTTACTGTGGCTCATCTGTTCGTAGTGAGAGGACAGGGTGAAATTTGGCTTTAAGTGAAACTTAGGGGAAAAGTCTACCTGAAGATTTTGAAGTGAGGGCTTTGTGTACAATCTTGTGTTGGTCACGATTTTTTGTTTGTTTGTTGCTTATTTGTTTTTTGGTGGTTTGTTTTGGGTTTTTTTTCCCCCTAAATTACGCAGATTGGTTGTAACAGATTCTTAGTTTTCTAATAATTTGTTTACTTCTTATATCTCTCCCATTCTCCCAGCTCTAAGAATCCAAACTCTGAGTGCATTCATGCATCTAGTTAAGCCTACATGGAGTAATTGATGTGGAGTTTGATAAACTTCTGCAATTTACATTTAAAAGATGACTTAACAACCATGGAAAACACTTTCAGTCTTTTAGGTCCATACCCATACAGAAAAATAGAGAGATTGCATGTGCCTTAAATGGAATTTATGAAATTTGTCAAGCTATTAGCTCATACAATATTGAGCTCATACATTTTAGTATCTTCTCAAAATATAAAACAGCTGAAACATTTCTGTGAAGATATTATGCAAAATTAAATATTTAATTTCACACAATATCTCTGGAACATTTCAATATTTAATAACTATTCAATTGAACGGGTCTACTTGTATTAGCAATGGCAATATAGTAACTGGATCGAAGATTCCCACACATAAACTGAGATGACATAATCCCATACATACAACACATATTTCATATAATAATGTGAAATAATAATAATTCAGTCTATTTTGGAGTATATACTAAAATTAGCTAGATTCATAAGAATCCTCCTAAGGCTTTCTAAGGTTACTCCTAAAGTGTTTAGTGTAACACAGCATAGTAAAAAATATCTACAGCAGCCTCAATCCCTCCTTCCTTGGCTGAAACATAAGTGAAACAATTGTAAACTGAGATTAAATTAATCATAAAGTCTTATGATTTCTTTAGCTACATTATACAGCCATAATAACACAGGAATAAAATAGTCTTAATATGAAACTCCTTGCCTCTGTGTCTACATCAGACTTGCAATATAACGGGACAGGAGCTTTTTCAGTATTAATACATTGTATTCGTCTTACTTAGGCAGTTGAGTAGAATCTTCTTATAATCATCTAGTTTGCAATTGTTAATTAAAAAGTGCCACTTTGTACATTTTCCTCTCTATAATTGCGGTTATTAGCAATATCACATGACTTGTCTGGCCAATGACAACTACATAAAATAAATGAAAGAAAAAATACTGAAATTCTGAAAGAATTACTCTAATTTAGGCTACCAAATTTGAAACTGATGCACACAGACATTCAACATTCAAACACGTGGCAAAAACCATAATTTTGAATAAAACAGTTGTTTTATGGCTATCTCACAGAGATATTAAAATAGTTATTTTAAGCAGGCAAATTATTCTATTTTTCAACTTTATAGTCAAAGAACTATAGAACATTTCTTTAAATATATAACAAATATATTTCTTTAAATATGTAACAAAGTACTTCAGTAAAATATACTTAGTCAAATAGAAAATTATAACAAGTACTATAATTCAGCATGGTAGCCAAGTACTACAAGGCTACCATTGTCATATGAAATGGTTTTTATCATACCAATACATTTAGAATGCTAACAGAATGTGCTTGAAATTGCAGGACTTTCGTAACAAATTCTTCATAGGAGTGCTTTTTACCTAGTATTTTTATTCTGTTTATTTGGATTAACCTTGGAAATACTGCAATAGCATCTGCATCACAGGCATTTGCTATTGCTGCCTTCTTGCAAATGACCAAGACTTAAAGAATGCTTAGCAAACACTTAGTTTAATGTTTCTGGTCACTGCTTGGTAATTGGTATGAGCCAGCAAATTGAATAACGCCAATCCTGTCCAAGTCACAACAATATAAAAAGACTCAGCACACAGACTTCTGAAAATCACAACTATCTGGACGGAAAACCATGAAGTCAAGCTTAACTTGTCATCTTTATTTCTCTTGAAGACTGTGACCAAGGAATACGACAGAATTTTAACCATAGGATTTTATCAAGACCACTTCTCAAAGACATTCGAAGACATTAAATTAGAAATTTATAGTGACACTTGATGCTATTTATAGTGATGCTTGATTTGTATTCAGCATACCATTCACCACAATTGCTATAGTCTAGGATAAGTACACTCACATTTTTTGGTACAAATACTTATTGGATGACCCTTGGCATGACATTTTTTTCTAAAGTGTTTACTTAATTTAGGTTTACTGTGATACTTTCATGAATAGCATTGCTGTTTTCAATATTTAAGCCATGGATGTATTAATCAAATTTAGACAAGCATAGTTAGCACAAGTCAGGAATCACACCTGGGCTTGGAAAAAGTAAAACCATATCTCTGTATCTCTAGGTAACATGCTGATTAAGTTTTGTTATCAACCAGAGACAGGCTGACCTACAAACTGAGTCGATTTCTGAAATCTAATCCCAGCTATACCCTAAACTGCCTTTGTGAATCAAGTCTTACACAAAAAGGTTATATAATTTAATGGAATAAATTTCTGTGCATGATGTAACACCTTCTTTATAAATAAAAGCAAAACAAACATTTTTCCAGTCCTGCCTATCAAGGAGCCACAGCACATCATGGTAAAAAACCACAATTTTTAATGGAATTTTATGTACCACTTCTGAATTATCATTACTCCCCAAAAACTTTTTCTATGTAAGGAATTATGGCATAATACAAAGGAGAATCTGAAACTGATTGTGAAGTCTGGATCATGTTTCAATACCAAAAAAACCCAAACCCAGAGTTACTGTGAAGACAGGGCTCATTTTTCCTGAGTAAAGTTTTGACAAAATGCAGTCTTTTGATAAGAACACAGGAGTTTCCTGGGACCCTGCACTGCTGTTATGCTTAAGTAATGAGAAACACTTTGCCTGTCTTGCCTGGATAAAATAACTCAGCGACTAAGATTTGATTAGCTAAAAGACAATTAACTAAAATAAAAAAATAACTAAAAACTGATTAACTAAAAACCAATACCATCAAGCTCTTTCTTGCAAATGTATCTAGGACACTGATTTCAAACTTAGCTGCCTAGACCTAGGGCATCCAAACAAGAGACTGCTAAAAAGTGCTGAGAAGATATAAAGCCCTTTAAAATCAATAGTCTCTATTCATCCCTGAATAAAATTGATTCACATAACCCAAGCAGCCAGAATGAAGCATAAATTGTTCCTACTGAAATAACCACAGATTGCCCCAACAAAATGGTAACATAGAACTGGATGCCAGGAAGAGGATCACAGAATTACAGAATATGCTTAGATGGAAGGAATCCACAAGGATCACTGAGTCCAGCTCCTGGCTCTGCACTGGACCATCTCCAAGAGTCACACCCTGTGCCCACAAGCATTGTCCAAATGCTCGAGCTCTGTCAGGCTGGTGCTGTGACCATTCCCTGGGGAGCCTGTTCCAGTGCCCAGCCACCCTCTGGGTGAAGAACCTTTTCATAATACCCAGCCTAAACCTCTCCTGACACAGCTTCAGGTCATTCCCTCAGGTCCTGTCGCTGGTCACAAGAGAGATCAGTGTCTGCCCCTCCTCTTCCCCTCACAAGGAAGTTGTGACTGCAGTGAGGTCTGTCCTCAGTCTCCTCCAGGCTGAACAGACCAAGTGACCTCAGTCTCTCCTCGTACAGCTTCACCTCAGGGCCCTTCACCATTGCTTGGCTGCCTTCTTTAGATGCTACCTTATAGTTTAATATGGGCACATACCAATTTGTCTGACCAACAATCACGATGTGGAACCATGCAGATGAACACTATAAAAACACTACGCTGTTGACTTGCCTAAGTTACTTTTTTGTTCGACTCTTTCCTACAGCATTGTTTCTTTGAATCACCATGCAACGTTAGAGATTTGTTTTGCAAGGCCTTAGACCATATATGTATTTGCTGTAGTAACAAGAGGTACTGATTTTTTTTAAGGAATATTACACAACTATTAAAAAATCCTCCAATTCTGTTAATGGCCAGAAATGTTCCTTTTACTTTGAAAAGAAACCTGTAACACAAAATGTTCCAGTATTCATATTAAGAGATAATGGCACTAAGGAAGACTGTAAAATATGCCAATCTTACTTGTTTTACTTTTAGACTTAATATTAAAAAAAAAAAAAAAAAAAGTATGAAGTCATCCTTACAAGGATTTTAAAGTAATTCTAATCTAAAAATAAAATGGATAATCTTCTCAGACGGGGTAGTTTTCTAAAATTGGACAATATATTTAATTTCCACTTTGTTACTGGCTGCTTATTTCATTAACATTTTTGAATTAAAAACATGGGTAAACTAGCAATCCGTGCTGCCAAACCAAGTAGTATGCTTATGAAAATTTGGGAATATTTATCCATGAAAAAATTACTAACTCAGAGTGTGATAAAACTGGAACACTCACCACTTTAACTGAAAAAAACCCAGAAGATGAAACATAAGATAGTATTAACTCATTTTTTTCCCCTTTAAGTTACATGATTAGATTATCTTCCAGGTTTTTGGGCCTTTATTTTATAAATAAAAGCAAAACAAACATTTTTCCAGTCCTGCCTATCAACAAGCTACAGCACATCATGGTAAAAAAAAAAATTTTAATGAAATTTTATGTACCACTTCTGAATTATCATTACTCCCCAAAAACTTCTTCTATGTAGGGATTATGGCATAATACAAAGGGGAATATGAAACTGTTTGTCAAGTATTTTGGTTACACCAGACTGTATCTATGTCCCTGTTCTCTATCTAAGTAAAATTTAAGTAAAATTAATTTATTACTGTTTCATAACCCTTCAGAAAATTGTTACTAAAAAAGAAAAATCTCAACAACTCAAGAATATTGAGTCATGATTTGAAAATGTTGATTCAATGTACATGCTCAATTTCTACAGTATAAAAATTCATACCTGGAATAAATAAGTTGATAAATAGCAACAGTCTCCTACTTGCTGCAAAATGGAGAAAAACAGCATGAATGCTCCAGACTAATGAATGAAAGTTACTGAAAAATGTTACAGCACAATTTGAGAAAGAAAGAAACAAAAACTACCTGGACGTAGTTTTACATCCAGGCTCACTTATGCTCCTGCAAGCTTTTAAGAAAGTTGCACACCTCCCTGTCTCACATTAATGACCTAAGATGCTGCCCTTGGAAGTAATGAACACTTCATCTTCCAGGGTACACTGGGTTTTGAAAGCTTTCAATATTTCAGAATAGGAATTTTACTTAATGCACTTGCTCAGGTTTTTATTTTTCTACCTTAGATAAGATTAGTTCAACTCCCCCGCCTACCCCATCCAATAGTGCAAAGAAGTTCTACATCTAAAGTTTGAGAAAAAAAGTCTCAACCATTTCTTATTTATTTTACTTACATGCCAAAAATCCCAATTATTTACATTATTGCTTTCCTATCTGTTCTTCATTATAACTCTGTAAACCTTTACTCATGCACTGCTACTAAGTGAATCATGGCTATGAACCTAAGTTTCCAGGCCGATCTTCATTATTTATAAAAAATAACTAAATAAACTTCCAGGATGCAGCAAAATACAGTAACTTTGACTTTAACTATTTAATGCCATTGACATCAGAAGCCGTGTGCTAGGCTGAAGACTGGAGCACAAAATTAATACAAGACAATCACATCAATACAGTATCATAACAGATGTCAGAGGAAAGTTTTCTCCATTACTGAAGTAAATACCACATCTTGCAGTTGTTGCTCATTAGTTGTTCAGTACCATATTTTCATTATCTTCACAGATTGGATAATTTTATCAATTCAAATATAACTTCTAATTCTGTCTTCTGCAAATTCTTTTCTCCTGTTCCTCTCTTTTTGTCTCTGTCTACTTCTTTGTCCTTTATGCATAGCCTTTCCTTTAGCAACTCCCATAGTCCTTATGATTTGGGGTTTTTCTATCCCATTACATATGGGTTCTGATACTCTGCTATTTAAAAACAGTTAAAGCTAAAAAATGCAACTACCATTTCTGTGTATAACCTCTCCTTTTCCTGTTGCAGCTACCAAAGTGGTGATCACGCATTTAATACTGGCAAAGATATCACAATTGAGTTTCAGAATTGGCCTATTCTTCAAATTGCTCATCTTCACAAAACACAAAGGTAAACTCTAATTTTCATTCCCATCCCACCAGCTAGCCCTGCAGCTTTACACCCTAAAGATTGCCATACATAAAAATGCATCAAAATAACAATTTTCAGCAGCCTGTTAGAGATAGGCTGTTTAAGTAGGAATAGAAGTCCATAACATATCTATTTCTCTGCTATGATTTTGACATCTAACATTTTGTGTTCTGGGGAATACCATAAAATGAGATAACAGTGAGGAACACACTTTATACAGCAATCAGAAACGCAGTGGAATTCCTAAAACGTTCATTCCCAGATATCGACTTCCATTTTTCCTCTTCATAGTTGTTATTAGTCTTCGTTGCCCAAACTACTGAAAACAGAGCTTTTAGCAAATAATGGAACGGAAGCAGAATAGTGAGTATTTGGGTTTTTTTAATACTGTTTTCCATATAGATTCCTCTCCATTTCATTATTCTCAATAAACTTTCTTCCATTCTTTCCTTATTTTCTGCCTTCCTAATCCCCTGCAACTACAATTCCTTATTTTCTGAGCACTCATCTTTTTCATCTTGTATATGCAGTGTTGTACCAACACTGTTCTTTCATCAAAAATTACTGTGTTGTTAAAGACTTTTAACCTAAAAATATATCTTTTCCCCAGTTCTTTCCCAGACTCCTCATCTCCTTCTTGTCTCCATCCTTCCCTTCTCTCAATTCACCAAAGACTACCAGGCAACTGTTAAGTTCTCAATTGCCAATGCACATAAACATGCTACACAAACCCATCCAGAAGGAAAATGAAATTATTGACATCATTATTAAAATCAAAGTATCATTTCCTACTAATCTGCAGTGTAAATCTTGCAGAACTTTCCTGCATCAAAGCCTGTGTGATGCAAGCAGTACCGTTCTTCATCCTGTTCCAAAGGAATACAATAAAGCTGCTTCTGTCAGAAACAGAAAAAAAACATTTCCCATCCAACTTCACTTTTTAAAAGCATGCACTCCTTGCGTCCCTCAGTCCTTCCTATGCTTGATGCTGGGGCACAGAAGAGCTTAGTGAACACTTCCTCCTCCCCTCAGGACACTTTAGAAACAATTGAATGGCTCCCATTTTTTAAGCCACTTTTCCTAGATCCATATTTAAGGACCCTACTTTGATGTGGGTTTAAAAGTTGGTTTAAAACATATCAGTGTAACTTTGTCACTGATCTCTCTTCTTCACCCCTACTCAAATCAACTGAACAAAAATGGAAAACAAACTGTCTCCAGCAATATTCCACACTGAACAACTCTTTCACGGGGCTCTGGGCCAAACCACTTTGGTCACTGGTGTGTCAAAATAAGACATATTTTCCAAATCTGACTATATATAAAAGTTCAAAGCCTTCACTACAATTGTTTTTTTTGTTTGTTTTTTTTTTTTCATAATAGTTATGTAGCATATTGCATAATTTGACCCAAAATACCTGCCCAAGCAGGTACAGTGCCCAAGCTTTGATGTGCCCAAAGACAAAGTGAAACTGTAAAAATGTATTCATTCAGCTCACACAGCTCAAGGAGAGGCTGTCATCCACTGTGCTTTAGAATAAAACTTGTCTTACTATAAGTATGCCAAAACAAGTTTTAAAACAATTCTACTTTTATTTTCTCTGTGTATATGTAAATACCTTATTTTGCACACTACATTAACTTTTTTTATGGACTGCAGTGCTAAAAGTCAGCAAAAGAATCACAGAAAATACAGAAAGATTTCTTATTGAAATACAGAGACATCATAACTCTCTTTCTAAAATGCAAAGAAAAGAGAAAAAATGGGAAGAAATGCTTTCAATATGAGAATAATATTTATAAAATTCAATCCCAAACCACATATGCTGCTGTAAACCATATATCCTTTGTGTGCTTTTTTCTGGGCATGCAACATATTAAGAGAGAAGATGTACACAATACCAAAGTATTCTCACAGCTTCCTTTACCATGTAAAGCTGTTCCCAAATAGATAATTTTACCAGTGCACATTACAGAAAGCATCTTTTATTGGAAACACTTGAAACAAGGAAAATACCACAAGAGAGAAGACTACTGCCTAATACATTGCAGTGATATGACCTCTTGACCGCAAGTTTTTAGTATGTGTATTACAAAAGGCTCTTGACACCTGTCATTTTCAGAGACTAATATTTTTTTTTAAAAAAAACCCTTTAATAGTGTTTGAGCTCAAACAGGTGAAATCAGATGCGGTGTAGTACACTACAGCAATTCATTTTAACCCTTCTCCCCCTTTCTATCAGTTTTAATTTTGACTTGTTATTACAAATTCTTACAGATAGCAGAGCTGTTGTATTAAAATTCACCTATTTTTGGTGTGGCTTCAGAGCAGAAATGTTACTTTAATTTTAGTTTCATGAGAAACTCCTCTATAAATTTGATATGCAGAGCCAGCTAAAATTGCCTTGTAATTGATTACTACAACTTCATAAGGTGGGACAGTATGAGCACTGGAAAGAATTGCTGGTGGAAGGATTTCCCAGTATTTATGTAGGACTATACAATCCCTGCAAAAATACTGTGTAATTTAAAACTATTTACCAATAATTATTGAATTATTTGAATTATTTAAATACTTGAAATGTGAAAGTTTTTCTTTGTTTTGGTTTCCATTTAGTATTGTGAACATTTCTTTATGCCTCATCTATATAAAGTTTCTTGGTATGAATCAGAATGCCAGTAACATGTGCCTTTCTATACTATGGTTTCAATCTGAATTTTACCACCTCAGGTTTGTTTCTGCAGTGTTTTGCGTCTAAGAAAAACACCAACTGAGCGCCTGATAACTCCTCCATATGGGAGGCATGGAGGACAACCAACCCACACTGCAGCAGTCCTGAGGGGATTCTACACCCAAATTACCACAGGTTGTTCAAATTATGAGAGATCATACATCTGAGAAGCATTACAGTATCATGGCTACATGACATGAAGTTTTACAATGATTTGCACAGCTCCTGTGACAATGTTCACAGCTTCTACCACAGAGACATTAACCTCGTGCAGGCAAAGAGCTATAGTAATAAACCATGCAGTGCTGCAGAATGGCAACTTAAAAATATACTTAACTCACTGTCACATATACACCATGATTGTAAATGCTTTTTGTGATTGTAAGTGTATTTGGGCAAATGCATTATTGACATAATGTCTATTTCTTAATAAACTGAGTATATTTTCCTGGGAAAAAGAAGGTATCACTGGGAGGATACAGGGAATACTGCAAGACTTCAATAATGAAAAAGCAATTCAGAAAACATGATCCAGAACATACATTTTCCCCTTCTCATTCTATCCTGTCCCCTATAAGTAGGAAAGGCTAGCAGGTGGAAGCTCACTGATTGCACCACTGCTTTCTGCTGCCCACTGCCCAAATCCATTCCATCCTCCAGTCTCCCCCATGTTGTAGTTGCTTCCCTTCAGGTCCTTCTATCCTTGCCCAACCCCTATAGCTCTTCTTCCCTTTAGGTCACCTCCCATCAACCCGCCACCCAGCAACTGGCCCCTTGCCTTGCTTTAACTTCCCAGACCACTTACAGATACTGAGGTCATAGATGAGAGGCACAGCCACTTCCTAGCCCTGCCCTGTAGCTGAATGAGTGCAGTGTGACATAGGTGACATGTGCCAGGACAGCTTGCTGCTCCTCAGGTTCCCCGTGCTCGATGACTGGAGGGACCCCCACACAGGGGATCTTTGCAGGAGCCACTGGCTCATCTCTTACAGCTTCAGGCTGACCATTCTTTCTTCTAGGAAGAAATCTCTTGAGGTTTCTTGGCTCGATGGCTAACCAAAGGAGCACAATACAGTCCATGTTCCCAGCTGCATGCAAGATCATGGAAGTCTACTTCTCTCTGATGGCTAGGGAGCAAGCCTGGGAAAGCTGACTCTTTGAGGCACCCATGGCCTTCCAAAACATCTCTGTAAGAGCTGCCTTTAAAAATATCTCAAATGTCACCTTGCAGTGCTTCATTACCTAGAAACCAGATAAACCTCAGAAATGAGGACTCATTTGTCACACCAAAATAAAAGTGCAAATATAAACAGGTTTTCCATTCTACCACGAATAAACCAACCCACTCTTCTGAAGCTAAGCTGAAGCAGTTCCCAGACAAGTCTGTTACCTATCCAACTTACTGTTTGTCTTTGGGTTTTGGTGTTTTTTTGTTGTTGGGTTTTTTGTTTGTTGGGTTTTTTTAATCACTAAATTAATAGTATATCACATTCACTGAAAAATGTGGAGGGGACAGTCAGCTCTTGTTTATCATAATGTATTTGCGTCAGGTAAAGATAATGTACTTTTAAAGCCTTGTGATATTTTTATCAAAAGCAGTGGTGGTGGGCAGGAAGCTCCAAAGGTTGTTCTGATCCCTTGACAATGCATTTTATATTTTTGTCTTATTTGGCCATGTAACATGATTGACTGATTTAAATCAAATGATTTAAATCACCAGTTTTAATGACAATTTATACAGGAATGCAGGAGCCTTTGATTTAAATAGTAGATTTTAAATCTTGTTTTGTATTTGCCTAAACAGAAGTTTTTTGTCACTGACCCACTGAATGATTAGGCTAGGCTGCTGCTCAATTAAAAAGGAGCTCTTACATTAAATTAGTTCTTTCATTTTGCTATTATGAAATGCATATTTTAAATCCTATTTTTTTACATTTAATGAATCGGAATAAACTTTTTGTTTAGAAAATAATATTGCTTTATTTTTTATCTTTCTACATTTTATTGAGATAAAAAGTAGAATCAGATTTAAACAGTATTTTGAAACTGTTCGGTATTTATTAGACTAAACTATCTAAAGTTTAGTCACTTATTATGCAAGGACTATTTTATTCTAGTGTGTAAACTGGTTGCTAGTTTCTGGTAAGCAGAGGGTTCTTTTCTAAACTGGCTTACACTAGGTACAGACAGATACAGAAACATCCTCCTACATTTTCTAAAGTGAAGAATATAGCCAGGAGAATAATCTGGAAAAGGAAAACAAGTTAGACTGACCATTGGATTTTTCAGCCTTGATTCAGCATGTACATTGAGGAACAACAGAAACATGTTCCTGTGAAGCATGCAGATATTTCTACAGTGAAAAACAGGTAAGTACTAGAATTCACTCTAATTAAAAGCATTTTGATGATAGACACTTAAATGGATGACAAGGCAACATTTTCACAAAGAATGACTAAATTCAGAAATTTAACACGTCTTGCTTTGATTCTGACAGCAATTAAAAAAGCCTAAGCTTTTTTTCATTAAAATTTGAAGAAAATCCACTGATGCAACAGGTCTGCTTTATATATTTTAATTCTTTTAATGAGCTGCAGTAGATTTAGGTCTATGTAAGTCTTTTAACACTTTAAATGTTAAATTTAACCTAGAATATTTGGAAAATAAATCCATTCTAATGTAAATAACTTAAATCAGAATTTTATAGATACATATTTTTTTCCATTAATATTACTTCAAATCCAACTCACCTTGAAGTCTGGGTATTTAAAGCCTGAGATATCTTGAAGGTTATATCTTTAAAGAATGCTGTGGCATTGAGCAGTAATGTTTTTAACCATCCTACTGTTTTGCAACACAGAAAAAGTATAGCATGCAAAACTACAGATTTACCAATGTGTTTAATTATTTATGCTATGTCTAGTAACTGTTAAATAAACTATTTGTGTAATTAAGGATGCCAGTATGAGGGCAAAAAATTGAAAGAAGTTAACTGTGTTGCTTGGACATTTGGAGCAACATTGCTACATGTTAAACATAACATTTGTCTCCAGTATGAGCTTGTAATTTTGTGCCTGTAAAAAAGGATCCTTAAATTATATATTTCAGAAATACACAGGCTTTTATTCCTCGACTCCTGTTAAGTTATTACCTTTACATCAGTTAAGCTCTTTAAGTATATGCTTATTTTTAGGAATGTATTACACATTGTCTATTAAACACAGCAGCTAAACATGTGCTTATGTCCTCTTCAATTAAGTAGGCTTACTCCCTAAAGCACTTTCAATGTAAATTTATGTTTTTCTTGTTTCTACTGCTATGCATCTCCTACTGTTTCTGCTGTGTGGCACAATCCCAAATGTGTTATAATATTTAGTGTTAGCTGACACTAGCTACCCGATTCTAATCTTAGACATTACTGGCCAAACACAAAACAAATCCATGGTGCCAAGGTATTTATCTTAAGCATATTATTACTTTCGTTTTTCACAACACTAGACATAACTGAATACTTAAAAAATTGACAATGAAATTTTTAAGATCTGGGAGCACTGTTCATACCTTTTTTAATGTACGTACTTCACATAATCTGTATCATAGAGTTTAAATAACACAAATTAAAATTCTGCATTCAGTATACGTTTCTGGACTTGATAAAATTTGGCTTTGCTTATCTTGCATTTCTCAGAGTTCTACCACAACAGAAATTGCACAGAATATGCTTTCTAAACTATATTTTATTACGTTAATGTTGATTGAGTTGGATTTTAAAATTAAAAGAGTTTAGGCTAGGCATTACCATCAAATTTGAGGAAGAATAATTTTGTTCTCAGACTCCTGCATTTAATTGATCCCTTTAGGTTCATTTAGAGTAATAGGGAAGGTAGGCATGTTAACACACCATTTTTTGCAGATAATTTGCTAATTGCAGTATCTATACCATGCCGAAAAACAAGATGCTTTCTCCTTCTGTGAAGAGCCCAGCAGCTGCAGTGAGAAAGGGTGGTCAGAGGTGGAAAAAAGAACAAGGCAAGCATCAACAGGAATGAAGGCTGTAAAATGGGGAAGCTGGGACTGTAAAACAGTGTTTCAAGAAGGATGAATGGGCGGAGGCTGTAAAGAAGTGGGGAGAGGCATTTGAGAGAGAATGTGATGCAATGTGGAAGAGATCCAAGAAATGGAATGGAGACGGAGCAGCATCTGTGGGAATGATGGCCCTGGATGCATCACAGGCCAAAAAAGGCTGCCAGGCTTACAAGAAGTGTGCATGCTCCCAATGCAAGTCTCTTCTGTTCCAATGGATCCAGAGCTTCTTAACCTTCAGTTCCCACTCCACAATCCATCTTCCTTCTCTGGTCTCTGCCAAGTTGAGCATCCAGTACAATTCACAGCTCCTGGTCCTTTCCAATAACCCACTGCTGCCTTCTCTCTTGCTCCCAAATGCCTATTCTATATACCTAATAGGAACCCTATTCTTTCTCTCTATATAAATTACAGAAAATAATTTAAAATCTGAAAATTTCATAATACTAACCCACCAAAACAAATTTAAGAAACATTAATATTGATAGCCACTGAAAGCCATAAGGACATTTTATATAGATGTGTTTCCTCTGCATTTTCATACTTACCATGTATGCAGCGCACACCTTACAGTGTTTGAGTGACTTAATAGAATTTTGAAGATTCATACTAAGTGGAGAGGGATAAGATAATACATCAACTTACCCATTTTTCATGGTTTTCTGTGTTAAGTGAATGTTTTATAATATATTCTGTAGAACAAATTTTATATAATATTTCAGGGTTTGTTCTATCTTTGAAACTTCAAAGGACATCTGTGAGAATGGCAGCATGTTTCTAATTCATGTATGATCTTAAACTAAAACTTTGAGAAACATAAAAGACTGTGAAAGGCTAAAGGTTAATATTAAATACATTTCTAAAATAAAAAAGTATTTTTTGTGTATCTCACCATTGCATAAAATTTAGATACAGTCTACCATCTTCCTTATCCCAATGATAGAACTGTACCTATTTGCCAAATTTTATGAATCCCATAAGTGACTGTTTCATGAATTTTCACCTATTTTTTGAATACGCTTCTTAAAATTCCATTAAATCCATAAATGTTTCAATTTTCTTAGGATTTTTGATAAATACCTCAGTCATGATTAAAAAAATACCTAAACCTCACACAGTTAATATTAATGGGGCATTTACTGCACATCAGTTATTCCAAGGATACAAAATAAGACGACCTTAACTTCCACAGATGGAGCTACGCTCACTTCTGTAGCATTGCCAGTCACTCTCCTTAAAGTACAGGCTATGAAGAAAGTAAAGAGCAGAAAATCTTACACAGGATCTATCCTTCATTTCAGACTGGAATGAAAATTCCCATGATTGCTGTCATGTCAAAACAAAGATGCAAACATTCAGGACACTAGAGACACTTTTTTGTTATGAAAGAAGCAAACACATTCCTTGTTCCAAAGAATTTCTGCTTCATGATGTGTTACTTCTCCCATATCTGAAAATACCTGGGAGATGGTCTGATTTAGGACAAACACATACTCTCACTTCTAAGATCTCTGCATTACAATATTGGATAATCACATTCAAATTGTTTTTCTCTTTAGTGCTAGAAACAACAGCTCAAGTATACTGAGGTTCCTACTCCTTTTTTTCCAAGTTCTCTATATAAATCAGATAGACAGCATCTTGTATAAGGCAGTGTTTCATAGTAACCCTGACACATCTTTCATGCTACCTGCATTTTGCTTCCTGGTTTTTTTTGGTTTTTTTTTCTTTTTGACCATTACAACCCTAAAGGAGGACTAATTGAGATAAAGGACTATTAGAAACAATCCATTTATAAATCAGGACAGTTTTGTACAGAAGTTTTGGTGTATCTTGTATCACAGATCCACCAACACAAGACTTCTGCTTGCATTAATGCTATCTATATCAAATCACATTTACTTGCAAATCCAAATCTTGAAGTCTGGGACTGGATAGTTCCTTATGGCCTGTGTGATTTAAGAGGAAAAAAAGATAGGCTGTTCTTTACAATTTCTCCTGAGAAAACTGATAGCAAAGCCATCTATGAAACAATCTATAGGAGAATGAAGAAGAGATCTGAAAGCATAAAATCACTTGGAAAAAAACAACTTTTAGATAAAAAAAAAAAAACAGAAAAGCAATATCCAACAGTTTCTGATGCGTGTTGGAGGTGTGTACAATATAAAACATAATATAATGCAGAGATTTGGAGGGCACCAAAGGATGAACTGATGCTGCACGTGGAAAAATAACTTATGAAAGGAAAGCCTTCTTATTTACCAGAAAGCTTTGCTATAATTTTCTGTACTTTAGGATATAATTATAAGGATTAAAGAAACAAAACAAAGTTTATTATTTATAGGGCACTTGGAGATACAACATAGAGGGAAGAGCTCTCTCCATCCCTTTTACATTTTGATAAAAGAATTTCGAAGAACACTTTTAGATAACAAATTAACTTTACAGGTGGAACACTTTCCACCTGTAATGTTAAATGTGAAAACTGTCAGGACAGTTTAAAGCACGGTTATCTCTTACACAGTTTGGAGAGAGGCAACTGATGGAACTTAACACGAACTTTAAGAATATAAGTATATAGAAAGATCATACAGCCTAAAGAGAGCAACAAACAAAAAATGCATGGATTCTCCTGGAATTGATCTGTGTACCTTGACAAACATCAACCAGATTAAATGTTTTGGGCTTGATTTATACAAGTAGCATATTCTAAAATCACACGTACTTATGTCCTACTCATATGCACAGATGTCACACACACATGTTGCAAACCACACACTGAAAGGTTGACATTATATCATCCTAAAGGCCTAGCAATTTGAACAATTTTGACTGGGTGCATGATATAGAGAATTTCCCAAAAAATGCCATGAAAAAAATAGTAACTGTAGCCTCCACATATAAGGGAACACATCTATAATGCACTCATTGCTGTGACTGTGGCACAAGCAGACAAACTTACCTGTGATAAGTTTTAACTAGGTTAGTGGATACTGCTAGTTTAAAGTCAGCTCAGAAAAACCAGCTTCACAAGGAAGTTACATCTTCTTCTTGACTGTATCCCTTCTAGGCAAACCAAAGAAGACAAGCTTTATATCACAACCTACATCTTAGTCTTCAAAGTGAAATTCTTCCATGAGTCAATCTATTTTGTTGACGTTCCTGATGAAAATTACTTAATATTGTCATATTCGGTCTTTGATTTTGAGTGGACATGTGCCCATTTTAATGGAATATGACATGATGTTGAGATCTTTGGATTTGGGCAGCAATTCATGACTCCTTCTATCCCCAGATTTCTTGGTCACAGTTTAATAGTACAGACTCCAGGGGCAACATTTGGTCTTTACAAAATTGTTATCTAGTCCTTAGCTAGACAAATATTTTTGATAAGAATTTCAATGGGATTGGGACTTGCCTGTTAATTCTGTGCCTTAAGACTGCATTTCCAAGTATTTTGTACATAATTATACACTGCTCTAAAACATCCATTTTCTCAAAACATTTCCTTTATAAACTCAGACAGATTCACTTTACTAGAGAGGGAAAGATTGGTATGCACAGGCATCAAGCTTGATGGAGAAAAGTCCACAGAAGCATAAGTTTGTGAGGCCAAGATAGACAGATGAGTAATGGTAAAGGTGAAGGGAGCACAATGAAAAACTGAGCCAACAATGACAGATACAAAGCAAGCAGCAAGGATGAGAGAAAGGAGACCCCATCGAGGAAAAGCCAAAGCCAGCAGGTGGAAAAATTCACTGGGAATAAGAAGAGAAAATCAGTTTACAGACATAAAAGATTCTCACAGCAGAATTTGGAGGACAGTACTAGAAGTATCTATGGCCTCTTATTTAAAGCAGTCTACTCTAAGCAATGTTTTATGGCTACTATCCCTTCAAGACAGGACATATTAGTTTCTCTTTTATCTCTAAATCTAACATCAAATTCGAATTATTATAAATGGCAATATGTAAACAAATCATGCCATGCAATATCGTAATAATAATACATTCTGTTAAGGCTTAAACAGCCCTATGACTGCAAAGACTCTACACAAAGTAATGCAAAGTGACTACAAAGTAATTTCAAGCCTAATATGCGCACTCAGAAATGTAAAATCCACCTATTCAGATTCTCTTACAAAGAGAAGCTGCCCAATCTAATTCCTACAAATCACACTTCGCTTCAAAAGGATCTTCAGATTGTATTCTGATATCTTAAAATATTTGCACAGTTGTGTTGGAGAGGAGGTACAGGGCATTTGTTTCTTTGACTGACTGGCAAACTGTGGGATATTTTAAATTTTCAATAAAATTGATTGTTTCTTTGTAGATTAGTTAGATGCCCACTGTACAGAATTGGTGACCAACTACACTTCCTAAAACTACTTACATACTTTGCAGGGCCCTCTTTAGACAGTTACATACATGCAAGTTCTGCTTCTGTGTTCTACAATCACTGAAGAAAATCCAAATCGTACTGATTACATTTTCTATGCAGATAAAAACAATTATTTCTGGAAATAAATGCATTAAGACAGAAATACCTCTTGTACCAAATAGTACCTCTTGTACTTCTTGTTGGATTAATTTAAAATAACTATTTTTCCTCTTATACATTTAACCAAACTAATTTCACACTAAAATCAATTAATTATTTCAAATAAAATCATATGCATTTATAAATACAGGTATGTTTGGTTGGGGAACATTTTTGGTTCTTGTTACATCATCTTCCTCATCTTCTTCCAGTGCATTGATTAGATGACATCTGTCACTCATAGATTTACACTATATTGGTGTAGTGGTGCTATATGCTATGTTGTCCTCAAGCTCCACTGGCCAAGCTATATGATGGCATTTCCTTCTCATCATCATGAGATTTCCCACCATGAAACTTCATAAGAAGTTAAGCTATACTCCAGCTTTCTTTTATATTCTTTTTGGTAATCTTAGCTTCACTCATGTCCTCAACGATAACATTTAAATCAAATTATTTTCAGTAATCTAGATCCTTCGACACTGCCAATGTTCCTATCCAGTGCTTCTGTTTTGGCTAAGGTTATTTAGATCTTTCTTTCACCTGACTGAAAGTGAGAAATGCTTCTCACTGGCAGAGACCCCTCAGATATAACTTTAGAATTATGTCCCTTCAGCAATGTCCTCTGCCTATTTGTCTTCATTGTCCATTTTATCATCTTTGACCCTGAACTTTTGGTCCTTTCCCATAACTCTCGCATCTGTGAATGTCCTTACAAGTACTTTGAAGTTAATAGATGATGAACCAAGTCTAGAGAAGGGTGCTTTGGCCTCACCCCTTTTGATGCTTTCTTCACAACTTTGTTTTCTCTAGCTTAAAAACCTGGCAGTATATGCCACATACTCCTCAACTCTATCCTTGGCTTTTGGGAGGCAGAGCAAGCAGAATACTCCCATGTCTGCATTCATAATAATGAAAAAGTTGTCTAAGTACGTCATTGCATCCTACTTACATACATACCTTGAGTATTTCAAGGGTTAATTTTGTGTATTTATTTTTATTTTCCCATGGACTAATTCCAGTTTTTCACATAGCTTTTATCTATTTTTATAATTCCAACTGCTCCTGTCACTCATCTAGAAACTTAGTTTTCTGGTGCTCTTCTATTTCAGATTACCAATTCTACCTGCTTTTCTGCTACATGAGCAATTTCATTTTTCTTTCTTTTAAAGACCATAGAACAGATGAAGGATTAATAAATGAGACAGCTGCTTTTCTTACTTTAGCCCTGGCTTTTGGTGTTCTGTTTTATCCCCTGTGGCATGAGGCTGCCAATAAACTGACCTGTTCAGGCACTGATAGGAGGTCTCTAGGTGGAACACTCACAAGACCTTCAAAACAGGTAGTAAAAGAGTTCCAGATATTAGACAGACAGGAATCACAGGTTCAGTCAGGAAAAAACAGCATGAGGAGCACCCACCAAGACTTAGGAAAATGAAATCTCCATTAAAGAACACCCTTGAAGGTCAGGTATTGGGCATAAAAGTAGCAAATTGGGATAATAATGGATTTTTTTTATCTTTGATAGATCAATCAAATAGGCTTTATGTAACATTGCTTTTATTTAATAAAATACTTTATGGTACCACTGCTAAAAATTAAGTAACAATAACAATTCTATTCTGAGTAAAACTATTTTATTCCAATTTAAACAATAAAGGCAGTAAAGTTGAACTTTAGAAATCCACTAGAACTCTTCCACACCAGGACTAATTAGTAAACACTACATGACAGCAATAATTCATAAATACATATTTTCTGACTTTTTATCTGAATTATATTTTTTTTTTTTGTTCTTTACCTGTTGTAGTATGAACACTACCTAGCTTCTAAACACCACTACAAAGGAGATCAGGCATGAAATGGTCATAAGTATTAGTTTCCAGTAGATTTCACTTTTCTTTTTCAAGCTACAGCTTGACATTTTGCAAAATCTCTGGAGACCAAACAGTGAAATCGAGTTACTGCAGGAGTGAACTGTAAATTCCATGAAACCATGTAATATATCTTAACACAGATGGACACAGTACATTAAAATAACTGTGGATGATAATAGAACAATACCATCTGTTTTGTCTGGGGAAGACAACGCACATCAGCTACACTGTCAGTCATATCATATATCTTTAGTGTCATCATGTGGTAGACGACAACTCTATATGTCAGGCCAAGTGTACACTTCTTTAGGGATTACGGAAAA
>CM072885.1:34412875-34420375 GCA_037013685.1 Acridotheres tristis | reverse complement strand
CCAAAAGGCATCTGGTCAAAAACAGGGGAAGAAAAAGAAACAGAAAAAGGAAGAAGCAAAGCAAAAGTAGCACAAAGCTATGCTGAAGGACATCCTACAGTATGTTTACTACTGTTTATGTTTCACATCAACATATTTTATAGAAGGATTCATATGCCTAACTCAAGTTGTATCTAAATCCTATGGTGCAGACCCTACCATAAAATGCCTCTTGAGTCCTATTAACTGTACCCATGGTTTTACTTTGCCTGTCTGCTTATTTAAGATCTAATCACAGTTTCGAAGAAAAGATTGTCACTTCTAAGCCTGTCCCCTCAGAACCTGTCTGTTATTAGTACTCAACTGGATATTTTCATCTTCAGTTGTAATTCTCTGTGGTCTTTGCAAATGCCATCTACCAGAATCTCTGGCTGTATGGACAAATTGGCTACACATGCCTAGGACTGCTACTTTGAGAAACACGTAAGTGGCACATTATTCTATTAGCATTTTTGTGTTTTAAACTACTTCACTTAAATTTAGTTTTCTAAACATATTCACCAATTTGATGCACTCTTTCTCAAAAAAGATTTTAAAATTCTGTTATAATCTGAACACCTGAATAAAGATGATGGCATGATTTTCAATGAAAACAATATTAAATTTTTATATTTCCTTGTGTGTATACAATTTTACATGAAAAGAGTATAAAAACACAAGGTGTATATATATATATATATATATATATATATATACATAATCATGTATATATAGAGAGATAAAAACCTGCTAAGAACATAATAAAGACACTGAAACCTGTATTTCTTCAGACTGTCATACTGTAAAAGCTCGATTGCTAAAACAGAATACACTTGAATTTGAAACAAGGCACGGATTTAAGCCTTAACAACTTCTCATATTTCAATCTACAACTATTTCCTTCTTCCACATTTTCTGTCACCATTTAAAATATTTAACTATAAACGTAGCTAGTGTACACTGCTTAATTCAGCACTAAAAATTACTCAATTTTAAGAGCTATTATGACCTGTTATTTCAGAGGCCCGTGCACATGCAATGTATCTATCATGTTAAAACATGTTTCTATAAAACAACATTTTTAAAATATTTTATCTAACAGAAGACAACTTTCCTTCCATTAATGTAATAACCTGACATTGTAACGAAAAACCTCAGCATTTAAAATTAAGAGTTTGAACTCCAAAGCTGCTGAGTGGGCTCAGCAAATGAAAGGATGAGGCAGCAAAGACTTTCAGGAGTTTGAAGCAGGTACTGGGCACTCTGCAGAATCAGACCCCAAAATTAGGTTGTTTACCAAACAGTTTGGGCTTCACTGCATTAGTACAATCTGTGCTCAGTGATGGAAAGGCAGCTCCATTGGTAAACAAAGCAGGAGTTTAGTTTGTTCAGGTTTTAAAAGGAAATCTTACAGCGACAAAAGTTAATGGATTGCATCTTGTAATTAGGTGGTGTCAGCAGCCCAAGAACGGTTGAATTTTACAGTTTTAAACATAACAGCAGCTCTCCATTAACTTGCTCGGAGCACAAACAGACAAAATTAAAAATTACGAAAAATATGTTTTCAAAATGAGAATGGAAACAGACCTTCAGAAAAGCTGCTTCTTCTCTTTTCCCATGTTTTCAGAATTACACATCCATATTACAACTCACACACACCCAAGCGCACAAAGGCAGGAACACTGTCTTTTTTATTTCAGTGCTTTTGAACTAACCAACATTTAATTAAACCTTTGACAGCAAAGGATCTTTATTGAGAAAAGTCACTCTGGTCCCTTCACTAGGGTCCCTTCACTGCCCAGCTCTGACTTTGGCACAATTCACTGCAAGCGAAGCAAAGTCTCAACTAATGTGGCCCTCTGGTGGAAAACCTCGCACCATGTCCTGCACGCCCGAATCGCACAGTAAACTAACAGCTCCTGAAAACATTGCACTGCAAGGCTTCGGCACAACTTTTATAAATACGCAGCGGGATTTTAATCACCAGGCAAGCGTGGTGGCATGCAGCCATATCAGCAAGATGTTGCTGCCACAAGAACACGATCCTTCCATTTCAGCATTATCGTGCACTAAAACAACAGTAAATAATGCCCCGTGCTCTTCACTTCCACGGCACTCCACATTCAGCACGCACCGAGGGTCTCCAAAAAGGTGCCCCTCTGAAAACAGCCCTTTATTTGTTTAAAAACAAACAGGAAACAAAACAAACTTACCTGCTGTTGTTGCAGATGCAGCAGTTCTACTGTGCTTACTTCAGTGCTCGTGTCACCACTTGATCTTCCATCTCTGCTGCCAGCATCTAATTGGCTGCTTAGAGTGCTCATTCCATTTTGATTCATTGAACTGTTGCTTATTGTCTCTGTCGCAGATTCCTGCATCATGACTTAATACCTAAAAGTGATTAAGAAGTATCAATTAACACACGCGTTACACCTTCACACTTCCATTATCAAGATGTCCCTCTCTGCCAATTACACAGACAGCATCTTTAGAAGAAGCAAAAAGCCTCGCAGAGCCGTTTACCAAGAAATGCAATGCAAACTCTGCTTTCATACAGCTGCTAATCACTGGAATTATGATTTCTATAAGCAAGCTTTGTGTGCTTACATTTAACGGCCAAAATAACACACCATGCACGCAGCATGGTCAATAGCATTTATGAACGACTACGTTTTAAAGTCTACCTATAAAACCAGTTTAAGTGAAGGCACGATTTCACACACTGCTCTATATTTCCTATTATCTATCTTTGACAACCATGGATGACTATACAGCCTTATTTAAAATATTCACTATCTTGATTCTGTCAGAATTTTACAGCATATCTTATGCAAGGCTGTTGTTTAATGATGCACAGCTAATCATACAAAATTAAAATTTTGTAAGGGTGTTACAAATCATATGGTATCAACCAATGATAAATAGTATAATGGGCTTCTCCTTTTTTGTGACTAAATAAAATTTTGCCTCGGAGGCATTTTAAGAAAAAGCTCCTGCTGCAAACACGTCAGATATTGCCTATTTTTTTAATCAAACGCCTGATATTCATTTATTTTTCTGACATTTAAAACATTTAATACTGTCCTTCCTGGGAAGTAATTAAGCTTATGCATGAGCAGCAATCAAACTGTTCACTTGAAGATGACTTAAAACTCAATTTTAACATAGGCAAATAAATGAAAGATATAAAATTAATTTTCCAGGCATGTATTAGATATGAAAGCTGGAAATAAAATCTATCAAGAATATCACTAATGATTGTGCTAAAAACAGCATAAATTATGCATATTACCTTCTCTACAGTAATAAATGTTTTATCATTTTCACTGCATAAATATACTGTACTTTCAGGATAGCAATGAGATGTCCTGCCAAGATCAGTTGAAATCTTTGCAGTAAATAAAGAACCAACGTGCCCTTACAAACCAGAATTTCAAGGCGCATTTTGTATCTGTAATATGGAAAGGTCAGCGTCTCTTCTCAGAGCCACCAAAGTCCTCTCCTGCTCTTGCAGGGTCAGAATGGAGCGCCCTTCCTTCATCCTCACTCCCGACCCACTGACGAGTCCTCACAACAACCTGGCTGAGCTGTGATTTTAAAAAAACACCTCTGAAGGGAGAGGGATGTGTAAGCAAACTCGGGAAAGGAAACAAAGCTTGCTGTTTAGCCTAATTATTTAACTTAGCTATTTTTTCCTTTGCAAAGTATGAGCAACTGCCTAGCCTTAAAAAAAAATAAATAAAATAAATTTTTTAAAAAGGCAAGAGAAGAATCATTACAACTTCAACTATGTGCATGGGGTACTAATTAAAATGCAGTATGAATTACCACAAACAAGCTCCTACAAGATACAGCAAAAGTATATATTGTGTGAAAAATGTTAAAATAGCAAAAGATGAGTTATTTAAGGATGATCTGTTCAGAGATAAACAGGATGCAAAAAACCTAAACACAAACACAGTTAACATAAAGGAGAGCAGCTGTTACAGCCCAGTAAACAACAGCAGCACCAGATGTGTTTATGAAGAAACAGTCCTTCTAAAACACTTATGAACATCAGCGAAGAAAAATAATAGAAATGGAAAATGTGATACAAGCAGTGATGAATTTTACAAGGCAAAAACAAAGCTAATACTCTTTTCTGAGATTAGGCAGCTAATAAGTATTCAAATTAGGCATAAATTTTACATGTACAATGTTTAAAATATTCAGAGAAAAGGGTCTGATTGCCCTTAGTAGTTATATGAAAATTCTAATGTGGATATGCCACAACTGTGGAAGCAGACAGCCCTTTCTGATTTTTACAATATTTACTTTCAATAAAAGGACATGTATATCAGAGTGGAAATTTATTTAAAACTTCATCAGCTGTATCGTTACAAGGATTTGGAAATTTGGGAAATTCAAATGTTAATCCTCTTTTAGTCAAACAAAGATTTAACCAACAGACAGGTTCATCTTTTACAAATTCAAACGTTAGACAATAACAGTGGTACATTTAGCCAAGCACATTAAAAGGGCAGAGGGGTGTAAATGTTAGATAATCAAAACATTACAAAACACCTAGAAATGTAATGAATAAATACATCATCCCTCCTGTTTTTACATCTCTTTGACTGTTTCATTACAATTAACAAAGAAGGGTTAAATGTCTTCCAGTTCACATTAACCAAAGGGTTTTATGTCTTGTGGATTTTGTATCCTTGCAAAGCCCCAGAGTGTAGTTCAGGCTCTACGTTTAAAGTTAAAGTGCCTGTGAGCCAGCAGAATCGGCTTTAACGTAACCTGACCAGTACCACTGCTCTGGCAATAGAAAACAACAAATCCGATCCAACAGCTGGGTACAGACAGAATGAAACTACAGAGTAATAACACTAGAAAGGACTCTTTATTTTGAAGTGAAGAAACACTGAAGTATTTTTATGAAGAAAAAAGAGACCCTGTAATTTTATGTTAAAAATAAAGTGTGGGGGGATGTTCCTCTAGTTTAAAAATGGTATTTTAAAAAACAAACTAAAACTTCGGCTAGAGTAATGCACTGTGTTGGTTGTCCTCACTGTCGGCAACTGAAAAAGAGCTACTAGAGAAAGCAAGAGCATAAAATCTTTTTCTTTTCCATTCTTTTCTCTTTCACAGACATACATATATACGTGAGTCTATGCACTTGTGTGTGTATGTACGATCAACTCTCAACCCCACAAAGTGAAGCACTGAATATATCTAAACAAGGAACATGTCTGTGTATCAGTAACTTATTGGCAGCAAAATAATTCGAACCTGCAACATCTCACTGAGCAAACTAATGTACTTTTTTTCTTGTTTTTACAACAGTAGTGCAGATTGTTACCAAAATAAGCATAAATAAACACAAAGGAAATAGATGGGTATCAGCCAGATACTAAGGCCGTAAGTTTGGTAATTCAAATAGGACAAGAAAAAATATACCGGTCCCTGTTTACATACATTTATACACATTCATACTTTCTAATCCTGCTCTTTTCTCTTGCTGTCACACTCGCTGTCAGTCATGAGCATGCCTACACAGGCACACATGCACACAAGCACCCACATTCACAGACACATTCACCAGCACCTACTTCTGTTGTGATTCTCTAACTCTTGGTGCCAATGGTGGGATACAAGTTTTACCATCCGGTATTTGAAACAAAGGTACGGGGAAAATGTTTGCTGCTGTCTGCAAGAGAGAGTGAAATTGTAAATCATTTTAGAGCTGGGTTGCACTGCAGGTTGAATACCTAATCCTGCCAGGGTAGCCAAACTATCACCCATACGAAAAAAAAAAGAAATATTCCACCTCGTTGAGTTAGAAGCTACAGTTTTACTTTTCTCCCCTGCAGTGAACTGGACATTTTCTACGCGCCCAGGCGCCCGCACGTGCACGCGTGTGTGTTTTAAGGCAGCAAGTCACTGTACAGATACTTATTCTCTACACCACTTCCCTTTTGAAACATTAAACTGACACTGGAACTGACTGCACAAGATTGCATTTTCTCTTCCTAAACAACTTGAATTGAAAGGTTACTTAGTGTAACAATATTTACTTGCAGAATTGTGTTGTTACCAAGGGTATAATGGATGGTGGCTATGCAGGTTTACGCAAGAATGAGTGAAGCATGAGGCATTAGCCATGTGTTTGACATGTTTCAAATTGCTATAATCCAGCATTAAACACACCCAGCAATTCATGCCATTTCTTGCAGCCATAATCTTGAATAAAGCGTGCACAACCACTTATTATATAAATTAGTATATGACTCCCTGTTATAGTCACAACAGTGCTTTTGTGTTTATTTTGCACCAAGACGCGGTCTTTTATTTGTACAAATAGCAGGATAGCGCACCGTGCCGCTATGAAACCTCCTCGGTTTATGACAGGGCGTGTGTCACGCCCGGCTGGCGGGGTGTGTGGTGCCCGGCCCGGCCCGGCCCGGCTCGGCCCGGCTCGGCCCGGCGGGTGCGGCCCAGGCCCGGCCCGGGGCAGCTGCGAGAGCCGCTAGGGGGCGTCCCGGCCCGCGCGCCTCGGCCTCGGCGTGCCCCGCACGTGCCTCTCACGCGAGGCCCGGCCCGCGCGGAGCCGCGCGTGCCCCGGCAGCGCTGGGGCCGGCACCGGGAGCGCAGCCGGGCCCGCTGCTGCTGCCCGTCCGACCCGCACCCCGGGCCCGCTGCTGCTGCCCGCCCGCCCCGCACCCCGGGCCCGCTGCTGCTGCCCGCGCCGCACCCCGGGCCCGCTGCTGCCCGCCCCGCACCCCGGGCCCGCTGCTGCCCGCCCAACCCGCACCCCCGGCCCGCTGCTGCTGCCCGTCCGACCCGCACCCCGGGCCCGCTGCTGCTGCCCGCCCGCCCCGCACCCCGGGCCCGCTGCTGCTGCCCGTCCGACCCGCACCGGGCCGCACCCCGGGCCTGCTGCTGCCCGCCCCGCACCCCGGGGCCGCTGCTGCCCTGGCCGTAGGGTGCCCACGCTGGGTTATCCACAGACGTGACACACCCACTTCCCTCCGTAAGTCGGAGCCCAGTCTACAGCCTTTTGAAACTGGACTGTGATGTAAAAGCAGAGGTGAGGAGCTAGGCTTAAATAATAGTAACTTTTGTGCTCTGCTGGAATTAATTCATCATTGACACAAGGCACAATGCATCTGAAGTCTTGCGCTGGAGTACGCTAAAAGCCTTTAATACTTAAGATTGCTTAATAAATCAAAATGCCAAATATTTAGGACATAGCTGAATGTGTGAGAACAAAAAATTTGGAAAGCTAAGAGAACATTGGTAAAGGTGTTTTGGTTTCTTTATCTAAAGCAGCTTTCAAAGCTTGAGGTAAGCAGAGACAAGTCACTGCACAATTTCTAAATATTTTTAAAACACTAATGAGGTCAAACACCATTGTAATATTGTAAAATAAAGTATTTTTATTAGTAGGTGTAAAATAAATAACTGTCTGGCTCAAATAAGTTTTCCCTGTAAAAA